>PVIR01004096.1:44844-82205 GCA_004026965.1 Petromus typicus
GAGTGGTTACACGTACATACCACAGCTTATTTTCTTTCTGTAACCCCTCCCCTTTCACCTTTTCCTTTTCTCCTCCCATTGTTCTACCATCTTTTTGATATATGTTGATATTATTTTTCTTCATTAAATTTTGGTGTTTGCATTAATTGATGTTATTACAGGTCTATACAGAGAATATATTTATTCTACTTAAATTCCACTGACAGTATAGTACTTTCTTTTTTTATGGAAATGAGGACAAAATCTATGGCCTCACACCACATGACATTCTATGCATTTATGAATTCTGAATTGTCTCACTTATTAAGTTTCCCCAAGTAGAATTCAAGATTTCAATAATTCTGCCTCCAACTCCCAGAGAGATGCATTAAGAGGCATGTCCCAGTATAATGAACTAGGAGCAAAATACTTTTACTAGGTCTAGAAAAATATATCAGAAAAGACAACTGTAGGGGCATATGTCTCTATTACTCCCTTTTGGAAGCTGTAGTAGATAGATTATATGTTCATGATTAGCCTGGTCAATGTAGTGAGATTCTTCCCCAAAATAACCAATTTAAAAGAGGTAAGGATGTGATCTGGTGGCATTTCATTGACAAATGAAGAAATCTCAGATTTAGCTGAGGGGACAGTGAGTATGATTTTTGAAATATTAAAATTACAAAGTAAATTGTTAAACAAAGGATCAAAGAATTTTCCTGTACTCTTCTGATTAAAATAATATTCTTTTTTTTTTTTTTTGAGGAAAATGAGACTAAAGAAAGCAAGGAAAATGTTTGAGAAACTTTACTCTTACCTGTGTTATTGGTGATCTCATTTTCTGGACATGGGGTACAGTCAAAACAACAGGCAGGTTTTCCCTCCTGAGGGGATTTCCTAAATCCAGGCCTGCAGCTCTCACTGCATACAGAGCGAGGCGTCTGAGGACATTCAAATATATGTTGGTAAGTTCTCTAATTTGTACACAATCTTTCACAATCATAGTGAGATATTTAATTCATATAAATGCATAGAACTGAATACTTTATTGAATCCTATACTTAAAGATAAAATAAGAAAATTGACTAAACAATGGCTAAGTAAATGAATTTTATTTCCATTCTTTAGAAATTGCATAAATTCAAAAAATGCTTTGCATTGCAAGGTAAATTTTTAAGCTTTCACTTGTGTCAATTTATGACCAAGAATAGAACACAAAATACACAAGATTTTGTTTATTACTCAATTTCTGAGTGATAAACAATATAATATATATAATAAATAAACAGTATAATAAAATGCATTAAGTGCAGATCCAACTTACCTCAGTAATTCCTGTAGCCCATTCTATGGTTTGCTCAGATAAATATAACTGTTGATCAAGTGGAGCATGAGGGGAAAACTCTCCAACTTTCACCCTAAGTTGAAGGCCTTCTGGAAAATTCCACAAGTTAAGAATATAATACTTTTCATCTACTTTATATTTCTTGTCCAAGGTTACTTGCTTTTCAGTGGGATTACCCAACTGATGGTTCTTAAGAAAAGGGTGGAGCTGAAATACATGGATAATCTTATGAGGAATTGGGTCCCAGGCTTAGGAAAAAATTTTGAATGGAAGATGGTCTCTAATTTATTTTTGATCATTGTTTCACAGATGAATTTAACAAAGGTATCAAATGCAGTAGTGTGAGTTAAGTATTATGTTTCTAAATTGTTACTTTCAAGAGAAGATATTTAAATAAAACTTATGTACATTATATGTGGTTAACATGGCCGGCAAAGCTTTCCAGTCAGTTTCGTGAGGATTCCCATTACATCTATTTGTAAAATGAGGTCATCAATATAAAATTCTTATAGAATAAAATATAAAATTTACACAACATCTCTAAAGAAATATTTACTATATTTAGAGCCATTTTGTCTTTTTCAAACTATAAGCATAAAATTTTGATTTTTTGATGGAAAATACTATACAGAGGGAATATTAATATTTTTTGGAGCCGGTTCTATGCTCTTGATTCATTTTCAGTTCAGACACTGTATCAAAATTCATACAGAATCTGTGGAATATTCTGAGAAAATTTTTATTGACTGAATACATTTGAAAATTCCTCTAAAATGATCTTGATAACAAGGTCAGTATTATAATAAAAAAAAAAAATACCTGCCAGGAGGAGAAAGCCATATTGTCCTCATTTCCCA
Source organism: Petromus typicus (assembly GCA_004026965.1). NCBI lineage: Eukaryota > Metazoa > Chordata > Mammalia > Rodentia > Petromuridae > Petromus > Petromus typicus. The sequence goes on from PVIR01004096.1 coordinate 47,026, forward strand.
CTGGATGTGTCTGAGCTTGTTGAAGAAGCATCTCCTGGAGGGCATGGGCCACTACATACACAGCACTGTATGCGTTGTAGCTCCCTTCACTCATGGCTGTGTTGAAACGATTCTCCGGTAGCCTTGCAAGAGAGGCATTAGGTGTACAGTCCTTCAATGAACAGTCAGAGTCAGAGAATGAGCAGTGGAAATTCTGGAACCAGAACATAGTGAGGTAGAAATCTCTTGGGTATTTGGAGGGGGTAGCTGTTTGAATATACTTATTAAAACCAGAAATCTCCTTATGCTGGTGAGAAAAAATGAGACTCCCTTGGAATGAGTCAAGGATGAAGTTTCTCCCAGCCAGGTCAGCGTGCCATTGTGAGTTTGTCACCCAGACTCTCCATGTCACTAAGTATACACCTATCTGATAATTTATATCATTTACACTGTCATTATCATAATAAATGAATATCACATTTACTGGTGATGTTTCTTTTCTCAGTAAATTATGCAGTTTAAGACCCCATATATATGTTACAAGAATATTTGAGATAATTTTTATAAATGCTACACAGATTGCATTTCTGTCCATCTCTCTCCTCACATCTGAGAGGAAGTGAAAACCATTTTGACCTTCCGTGATGACCAGTCCCACCCAGGTCCAACTGAAATGAAGCATCAAAGAAACCATGCCAAGGGCCAGATATTCATCCTTTGGAGCCATCTGATGCAGAGAAGGAAACTGGCCATTGTCACTGAATGTAGAATCAAAACTGCCAAAAGTAAGCTAAAGAGAAAAGAAAATTGGATCTTAAGTGAATAAAGTTGCTGTGTAGCACAATCTTAGCCCTCCAAAAGAGATAGTCATCACCCCATCAATTTAATCATCTTCCTTCATAATTTTCCTGTTATAGAAAATATCTGAACAGACTTTGAGTTCAGAAAATTTTTAATTTCCTTTTTACCTCTTTTCTGATATTCAGAAAGAAAATCTAGATAATCCACAAAATTCATTGTGGTACATTTTGAGGTTATACAATGCATATGGCACACAAACTTATTTCATGTATTCCCAATCTTTTGGCTCAGAACATGGAGCTGTCAAAAATATGACATATTTTATACTTCACTACATACCCTCCCTACTCACTTGTGGAAATTTGTAGAGTTCCAGCAAAGGCCCAATTTGTGAAATTATCCACGGTGACCCTGTTAACAATGCTATAGATTTACTCTCTCTCCCACAGCTATAGTTAGGTGTCCCATTTTTGCCTGTGTACAAAGTCAATATATTCTTTAAAAATTTCCAGTGACTATAAAGTAAATTGTGGTACTCATATCCCAGAGATACGTTGGGTAAAAGATGAGGATTCCTGTTGATCTCTTCAATGGCAAAGATGAAGGCTAGGACATTCTGGTAATTGTTGGGGATGAGGCTGGAAAGAGAGCAAATAGTCCTGAGAGAGAAACTCAAACATGACTGTATTGCAGTCCAGAACAATACTACTTACTAAATGAATATGCTGTCTCTACCATAAGAGGCTAGGACTGAATGTGCTACCTTTAAGTTGATTTTTGAATATTTTTAAATGTTAAATTATATTCTGCCCATGGGCTTTTCATGGGTGAGATTAATATCCACACAGAAGACCAAAAAGTGCTTGATCCATATTTCTGACATAGAAGATAACATTGACAAGACTCCACAAAATAACCATGAATCACTTTCTTAATTAGTTAGCCTCAGCAGTTGTTAAAGTAAGTGACCTTTGTTGTAGGGGTTTTCTTTTTAACATAACAGTCCTATTTAAGATGACATCATACTTTAAAATGAATAATGAGATATTATATTTTGTTTATGGAAGAGCTAGTGCCTAGAAGATCTTAAAACTTCTGCTACAGTACATGACATATCCTAAATTTTACGTGATTCTTACTGATTTCTGTAGGCAAAGAGGAACATATCCGCATTTATGCAGGAAAATATAAAGTATAGAAAAGAAGAGCTACTTATGTTGGGCCTTCTAAATCTTTCCTATTACCAATAATTAAATAATATCCCAAAGTAATACACTAGTAAATAATTCTTATTAGAAATATTGAAATTCACATGGAGTGAAATACCAAACAGGAAGAGAGTAATGTTGAATGAAGGGTGTAGACATGTAAAATGTGACGACATCAACCAGATGAACACGGCGCAGCAAAAGGCTGGCTCTACTATCACCAAAACCCAAGAAGCTCCTTTCACATTTGGAGCCCTACATGCAGAGAGTCCTTGAAAAGAAAAATGCATTTGGAACAGAAATAAAGGCTGGACAAGTGAGACACAACTCTTAGGATTTTAAGAGAGTTGGCATTATAAATACATCAACATTTTCACTTTTAAATAGAAAAAAAAACTTCAATTCAAACCTTAACATCTGCAGCAGCTCTTATCCTTAATTGTTCCTGTGCTTCCCGTTTTCTAACTTCTTGTATATGCTTACTCAGAAAATGACATATTTGCACTATTGTTTCCTGATATTTGATTTTGGATAGAATATATTTGCATATTTACTCTTGCACTGACATAAATTGACTCCAGAGAAAATCTGCAAGTTCTCTACTCTGCCACATTCCACTCCAGAATGTGTATTTTTCAGTTATGGCCTGTCACTATCGATATGTATCTAATAAACATGACTTGTTCATTTGACTTTTGTTAGACTATTATTGGAGAAACTCTTACTCTCAGATAACATTGTTGAAATTCTTCAGAATACTGCCATGTATCTTATCTTGGCATTCGCTTTGAATCCTACTTTTTCTCACTATTGTCATTATGAATTTTATTTTTTTCATTTTCTACTCTATATTGTTCTTAAAATATTATAATGTGTTGGATCACTGTATTTTTTCATATTTTAAAAGTTCACATAGTTATAAATTAAGCATACATTTATTTATAATTTTATACTGCATTTTTATTTATAAAATGAAGTTTCTTACTGTGTTTCTATGACTCAGTCATAAAGAACAATAAATTATAGACATTAGTACTTAAATTGATGGAGCTCGAGGCTATATGCATGGGTGAAATAAAAAAGGCAGATGTGTAAATATCTTGTCATTTCTCTAGTGTGGGAATCTAATTGTGTAAATGAGATCCACAATGTTCAATAGGTATTGTGAAATAAGAAGAAAATGCTCAAAGGGAAAGGGAAACAGAGTGGGGGAAGAGGAAAGCAAAGAAGTGAAAGAAAAAATCTGATGATAAAGAAATAGAAGCAAAGTTGATATATATGTAGGTTAAGGGGAAAAATGAATCAGGTTCATCATGTACAGGTCCAAATTCTCAATGATGTATGTGATCATAAAGTATACTTAAAATACACCAATAAATTTTTCAAAAAGGAAAATACATAGTTTATAACTGACAATCGTTAGAAAAATTAGAGAAAAAAATGGTTCAGTCAGAACACAGATCTTTTTTTACATGCAGAAGTGACTCGCAACAGGTATTCAGAGAGCACCAAGGACTCTGCACCACAGCCACTGGCTCATCTCTTAGATCTCCATGGGCACCAGAAACCGTGGTATGCACGCGCTGTGTTCCACTTTAGATGCTGTGTTATTGTAGTTATGGAAGCGGTATGTCACAAGCATTGAGCACAAGAACAGAGTCCATGAAAATACTGTTTGTTTGCACTGGAATTCACTACTATTTCTCTGAAATTCGTCATCCATATGATGAATCCATAAAATTAATATGCAGTCAGATAGCAAAAAAAAAAATTTTTGAAAAGAAGTGCCAGTATTAATAGCTCAGAAAGTAGATGACTCACCTCAGAAACTTAAAAAAAATCCTTAAAAAGGACTCATGATTCATAAAGTGTGTGATAGCAAACCAAAGAGTGAATATCTATATACTTGTCACAACTTTCCAATGTAAGATCACCAATGTCAAGTATTATCAGGGAAATGTACATAATATATAAACAGAGCAAATTTTTTTCTACTGGAAACACTTCAATATTCTATTAAAGACGAACGCACTAAGAGGTGTGTTACACTGAGTCAATATTCACCATGAAGTTCTATGAACATTAAAAATAGCCTAAAAACAGGGGGGATTGCATTGAAATAAGAAAAATTACTTCAGAAATTTTTATTTTATTTTATTTTACTTTTTCTGGCCTGTAGTTCAAACTCACCACCTTGCTTTTATGAGGTAGATGTGGCACCACTGAACTATTTCCCTGGCACCAGTTCAGAGACCTTTAAAAGTATGAATTCTTGAAAGCTAGTGAAAGTAATTCAGAATTAGATGTTAAAAAGTACAAGTAGATGTGCATAAATTTTTAAAAAATATTTTTTAAACTTTATAATTCAATGAAACAAGTCATAATAAAAAACAGGAATGATGTGTGTAAGCTTTGTATTTACTTTTACACATACACAAATATGTATATTCCTCATATTAGTTGCTATGGGAAATCAGTACATATTCAGTTATTTTGTTGATGGTAAATGTAAGTTAGTCTGAAAGATAAAATTAGAAAGAAAGTGGACACATTTTAGCCCAGATCTGGCAACTTATTTACTTAGACAGATGCTATCTCAACATCTTAAACTTTAACAATTATTAGAGAGCTGAGAATGTAGCTCCGTGGGAAGGCCTGGGATTTAAAACTCATACCACAGGACTGAGGATTTAGCTTAGTGGTGCCAGTGCCTGCCTGGTGACTGCAAGGGCTGAGGTTTGATCCCTAGTAACCACATACAATACTTGGCCTGGAGACTCACAGCCAGGAGCAATCAGTACCACATATCACAGTGCCGGGCATGGTGGCTCATGCCTGTAATCCCAGCATTTGGGAAGCAGAGGCAGGAGGACTGCTGTGATGTGAGTTTGAGGGTGAGCTCAGAGCCAACCTGAATTACAAAGTGAGACCCTGTCTCAAAAAAACAAAACAAAAACTCATTCCACAAAAAACACTGGAATTAACATGGATGTGTGTGTAAACTTACCCAGACGGATGAACATATTTTCTTTATCTACAAATTTATATCTGCTTTTCATATATTATATAATATATGTAAAAATGCTTCATTTGAGCAAAAATATCTTAAAATATTTTTCTTTTTAATTGATTTATTGATACATTATATATATACATATACATACATATATATATATATGTATATATAATCACATTCAACATTCAGGGTTTGCATTAATACATGACACATCTCACTTCTCATTTTTTCCTGTTCCCCTGACTTCTCTACTTGTTTCTTTTTCCTTGAATTATCATAGCATTCTTTCTTTTTCTTCCTTTCTTTCTACTACCTTTTTCCCTTTTCCTTTTGAACATTTTCTTCCTATTTCACATCATCTATCATACATTTTAGAAGTCATTTACACCCTCAGTTTTTCTTACCAGAGAAATTATACATTATTTACATATGTGTCCTATTTATTACACTTATGGGTATGAGTATGTCATCAAGGCACAGTTGAGTATAAATAATGTAAATGTAAATTATTAAAATATTTAAAGTATGTTATAAACAAATATTTGTTATCCTTAATATGCAAAACCTTTCTGAATTGCTGAAAAGTCTATAATACAATTGAAAAAGTGGTAAAAGGAAAACCATAAGATATCATTAACATTATGAAAAAAGCAGTGCCACATTTAATGTAAATATGAAGAAAATTGCCGGCGACTGTTCGCGGTGTAGGGTCTGGGATCGCCGAAGACAGGAATGAACGGAGTCGGAATGGACAGACAACAACATCACAACCTCTCTTGTGTTCGTGTGTTGTCTGTCCATTCCGACTCCGTTCATTCCTGTCTTCGGCGATCCCAGACCCTACACCACAAACAGTCGCCGACAGAAAATAATAATTATAATAATTATAATAATAGTTACACTCTTAAGTGATTCTTGGAAGTATGCACAAAATATATTTTGATTACGAATAGCTTAGAAACCAGGCACTGGGCTAATCAGAGTTCAATGGCTTTAATATCTCCATCCAGCTGCAACTATCTCCATTCCCAAAGACTTATCTACTATCACTCTTATAAAAGTATAAAATTAGTACACAATTTGAAAGTTAACACTTCAAATTACATTAATTATCACACTCAAATGTGGCTAAAATCAAGCTTGTATTTTCATGATGATACTGATATCTATAGAAGCATCTATATCATCTTTTTAAATATAAAATATTTTCAAGGATAGAGTTAAAATATTCCTTGTATGCATGTATGTATATATAATCTCCAGGATATTATGAAAATTAATTTACAATTAAAGGGCTATTTCATATATGCATACATGATATATATATTGCCTTTATAATATTACAATTCTATTTAACAATGCAATATTCCTGTATAGGCAGATACTTTATATTTTTATTTTCCAAAGTTCTCTTCCTATTTGTTTTGATCTTAGGAAATCTTGAAGCATTTTCAGGCACACAATGAAACTCCCACCTAAGTAATGAGATTAGCTGAAAGGATATTATTTCCTGTCACAGACATTGTATACAGAGTGTTGTCAAGAAAAGACTGAAAGAGTTAGTAGCTGAATATGGATAGAGGACGGGAAAATGAAGAGCAGCTGGCATCTCCCCAAGAAGACACATGAATTTTTCACCATCTCCTTTGCAGCATCCATGAATTTTAATCACCCTTGGAATCTGAACCATTCACACTAGAATATTTCCTCTAGAACCCTTTCAATCTAGCTCATCCTGGTCCTCATGACCGTTATGTTGTCTCTGAATAATTTTCCATCCTAACTTCTATGCTACTCTTCAGCTGTAAGCCCTCATTTGCACATGCAGGATTCAGGATCTACCTAAACTCTTTTGCAACTCACTGCAGAGGTCAGTACACTGATGATTCTTCTCTGATATGATAAAAGCTTCCTTACTTTCTTCAGTAAGAGTCATTAGTATTATTTCCTTTAACATACTGCAGGAGATACAGAGAAGACACCCCTGACTCTTTCACCTAATAATTTTCTAGGCACTATGAGGAATAATAAACAGCAACCATCAACACCTAAGAAACTGGCCAATAACATCAAACGTATTTTGAATAATTATTTTAGGAAATTCCAGCTTCAGTAACAAATGACTACATGTACACATAATTGGGAGGCTCAAGCTGGATTTTTGACTACAAAAATTGTGCACAACGTCGGCTTAGTAATACAAAGCTGCCTGAAAAACATAAATGTCTTAAAAATTATCTAAGGACAAAAATATGAGTAAGCATCTTGTATATGATAATGAATATGAGATGGATACAAATGCCTACTGGGGGCCAAATATTATCAGTTCCTGTTCTTTATAAAATGGATATCTATTTTAGTCTTATAGCACTGCATTCACTGCAGGGATTTAGTGGAGTGTGTAACACGGACTTTTTAACGCCACCTAGTGGCAGGTCAGGTATGATGAAGAAGATATGTAACAATATGGTGAAAGATGATGTCGCCCTCTTGATCTAATCTTTAAGAAAGATAAACTGAAATAAGAAAAAAAAATATATATATATATATTCACTCAATAAAAGGAAATAGAATAAAAAAGAAAGTATGAATAAAACTCAGTGAGTGAGCACATAAAAGATAGGGTAGGAATTCAGAAAGTATTGATTTCTTCATTTATAGTCCCTAGACATTACTGATTCAGATTATGAAGCAGAAGATATATTACAAAGGGCACTTACTCTACGATATGGAAGTCCTCACTTGGTTGTATTTGTAATATACCAGTTGAGTAAAAACAAGTGTACAGGTGGAAGAAACCCCCTATGATTACATCTCCGTCCTTGTGCACACTGGTGCTCCTGCCTTGAAGACAGTCATCACTGGACAAGTCACACACAGTGAGAGGAAGCTGCAAAAGGAATAAGAGAATGATGAAAAACAACATCTTATAAATGTCCATAGATGCTGAAGTATAAAGGAAGATGGGTCTGCTGTGTCAGGTAGGTGAACAGGTGTCCTGCGTATGTTTGTGTGGGTAGGGAGGTCGATGCATATGAATGAATCTGCAAGACCCTGACTTCTTTCTGCCAAATCTTTTCCATGTCCATGGAGAAATTTTCCACCATATCCCCTGAAGCTTTGCACATGAGGTCTGGTGTCCCTGAGAGAAACACAAGTTAGAAAGTGTTTGGAGACCAGCTGCTGCCTCTCCAGGCACCATCATTTCAGTCTAATCACTTACACTAAGTTTCCAGTAGTGTCCTCCTCCTGCGTGGAATTTTTGCTGAAGCTTCTACCAGCAGGAAATTTGTATGGATTACTTTTGAGGTGCTGCAAATGGATTGTATCAGGGGATTCACTATTAGTGTTTTGCAAATGACCTGGAGAGACCCAACTCAGGAAGATTTAAGCACTATATCCCCAAAGGATAACAAAAAGAAGTTATGGCCTCACTTATCTAAGAATCAATACGACCACAGAACCTTGCTTTTTGCCTATTCTTGTTTGAGCCATGTATGCAAATAAAAACAAAATACTTCCTTCTACATGTTTTCCCCATCTTCTACAGGAGCAGTCATTTCCGTATATCCAGAAACTCCAAATTAGTTAATCAAGGTTAATAATTGTCCTACGTGAAATTTCTTAACTCTAAACTTTGAGCTTCTTCCTACTTTGTAGTATTTCCCAACATGTTAGTTCAATAATTTAATATACCTTCATGACCTGCTTCTACAACAGCACGTCACTCTATATTATTCATTTACTTACAACAACAAGTGGACTTGTTCACCATAAAGCAAATCAACAAAACTGTAATGAGTTTCTGTTACTCTCCACCAGTTTGTGAGTATAAGACCAATGTAAGTAACTTTCCAGCCTTGGACTCCAGAGAGTTTACAAAGCAGAGGAAATTCTTATTTAAAGTCTTATAATGGTTGAGTCACTAGGATTTTGCATTTTTCAAATCTTAAATGATATTCACAACAAGTTGTGTACCCTGAGAGAAACATTAGATTTATCTTAATGCTAGAAAAACATTGGGTTATAAATTTGAAATGCATTAATTGTTTTTAATGGTGAAGCCAAAAGGAAGCATATTATCATATTAGTTCCTAGAAACTAAATTAGGACGTAATCACTAAATATTAAATTTAAACTTACCACGCAACTTGCTACCCATTAATTCATATAACAGAGGAGGATTAGATATTTCCTAAGTTCTAATAAGGATGTGGCAAGAGGGCAAAATACACAATTCTGAGATATTTCCTATAAAAATGAATTAATAACATGACAATAGTAATTTTAATATGAATTCTTAATATATTACTACATACATGGTTTTGGCTGAAGTATAAGATAAAATTAAGATTTTAAATTAAATTTACCTGAATATTATCTTGAACAATGCAAGATATATCAACTGGACACCCTACACACACACAAACACATACATTCATGCACACACATAATAAGGGCATGTCTAAGACTACTAAAAAAATCAGTGACCCAAGGAACCCTTTTCCATTGTTGCTGGGAACATAGACTCATAAAACCTCTGTGGAGATCAATGTAGAGATTCCTCAAAAAGCTAGGATTGGAAGTCCCATTTGACCCAGCCATTACTCTGCTAAGTATATACACAAAAGAATTAAAAGATTCATTCACAGCAACATCTGTGTATCAATGTTTATAGCACCTCAGTTTGTGATTACTAAGTTCTGGAAACAACCCAAATGTCCATTAACTGGAGACTGGATAAAGAAGATGTGGTTCTTTTACAAAATAGAGTATTATTCTACCATTAAAAATAATAAGATTGACTAATTCATACTCAAATGGATGTGCCCTGAAGATATTCTCATGAATGAAATAAATAGGTCACAGATGTGAAAATATTATATCTTCTTTGGTATGAAAAATGAAGATGTAAATGAGTTCTAGTATATATTGTTGATATTATGAAATAGAAAATAATTAAAATAAAAGAGGGTGTAGGGACAATAACGAGGGGAAAACTAATATGATAGTAATAGAGAAAAGGAAACAAACCTTATGTATATAAGGATAGGTGTTGTAGGGTGGGTTGAAAAAGGGGTAAAATGAGAACCAAGTCATGTTATATTCTGGTACAGTCTCTCAGTGTTGAATGCGATGATGATGTGCATTCATGATGTACCAATAAAGACTTGAATTTTAAAAAATTTGCAAGTCTGAATTTTTAAGTTATTTTCTAAATAACAGATCCTTGTTTAATATTTAACAGCTGTTTCTCATTCTTTCTTTTTTACTTACCCATTTTTCTCTGTAATAATACCTCTGCAACTGCCCACTTACTCGCCATAGAACCTTATTTTACTTTCTCTTTTTCTTCTTTTCTTTGGAGAGAGATGCAGACAAAGTCTACCACTCTAGCCCACTGCCTATTGTTATTTTTAGAAAGGGTCTCAGCAAGTTTTTCAGACTGTCCTATTGTGGAAATACTCCTCTATGTAAAAAAATTTAATATACCTTGAGAGCAATCAAAATGAATTTTATGAGGACTATTTTTTATGTATCAATTTATGGCACACTAATCATCAAAGATTCTTGGAAAGCTTTACTTCAAGTTCAGATCTTTCAACACATCTTGACAAATTAGGTGATTCAGGACAAGAGAACAGCAATAGGGCTGGGGATTTAGCTCAGTGGTTCTGGCACCTGTCTTGCAAGTGCAAGGACCCGGGTTCAATCCCCGGTAACCACATATCATACTGGGTGTGCAGACTCACGCCCACCAGCAATCAGTACCACATACCACAGTGCCGGGCGTGGTGGCTCACATCTGTAATCCCAGCACTCGGGAGGCAGAGGCAGGAGGGTTGCTGTGATGTGAGTTGGAGGCTGAGCTCAGGGCCAGCCTGAGCTACAAAGCAAGACCCTGTCTCAAAAAAAAGAGAACAGCAATAAATATTATCTAGGTAAAGCCCTTGGTCCCTCCTTACTTGGTAGTTCACTTTGAATTACTCTTCTCCATTAATCTTCCTCTGGCTGAGCCAAGACAGGCAGTGCTGACCAAGGAGACAGAGCTGAAATCCTGTCTTGTCTACAACACTAGATGGTTCAGGGCCAAATTCTCATATCATCTCCTGAGATTGACCCTTTCAGACCTCTTCAGACTGTTTTGAAAAACAGAGGAGCCCTTTACTCTGTCAAAGTCCAAATTCAAATTTTGGGTGTGCTGTTCATAAAGCATATCTTCCTCAATACATGGACAGATAAGCCTGCATTTCTAGCCATGCTGAAGCAGAAGGATCACATGTTGGAGATCAATGTGGGCAACTAAGCGAAACTTTTTCTCAAACTAATGGAAAATTAGGGGTGTGGATGTAGTTTCATTGTAGATGACACTGAGTTTTATCTTCAGTACCTATAAAGAGACTATGTGTGTATCACAATTTTACATTTGAGGAAATAAATACTTTGATGTACTACTTATTCTTATTTTAGCTTTGCTCCTGACACCAAGATTTATGATAAGCTGTCATGTGTGACCTAGACAGACTGTTGTCAGGTAAGAGAAGGAACTCTTGATTGTGGCTCTAATTTATTTATTCTTGGATGGACACACAAGCACATTTTCCATCTCTCATTCTGGAAGCTTAGAGCTTTACATTATCCACACTTTATTGTTTCTCTGTGGATTACTAACATTACTTGTTTTACTTCTTTCAGGTAAGACATTCAGGAATGTTAATTTTTTTAATTTATTGAAATCTTTATTGGTACATTACATATACGCATCATGATTGCACTCCACAATGAGGATTTGTACCAGTATAAGACACAACTTAATTCTTATTTTTCCCATAGCCCTACCCACCCTACCACCCCCCTACATGCATATGTACCTATCTGTGACCTATTTATGTCACTTATGAGGATATCCTCAAGGTATGTCCATTTAAGTATAAATGATTCCAACTTGTCATTTTTTATGGCAGAGTAATACTCCATTATGTAGAACCATATCTTTTTTATCCAGTCTCCAGTTGATGGGCACTTGGGTTGTTTCCAAGATGTAGAGAACGTTAATTATTTTATCTCACATACACCTATTTACATACCGCTCTGTCTATGCACTCCTATCTAGGGAAGTATGGAATCCACTAAGGATTACGTGGAACACATTGGGGGAATAGGAAGTCCCATGGGGCAATCCCTGCTTTACAAGATTTTTCAAGCAAGGTCACAGGTACAGTCATGAGGTGTGTGTTTTGTCCATGAATAACAACAAAAATCATAAAACAGGGCTGGGAATTTGGCTCATTGGTTCTGGGGCCCACCTTGGAAGTGCAAGTTCTCAAGTTAGATCCCCAGTCACCACATACCACGATGCCAGCCAGCAATCAGTACCACATTCCACAGTGCCAGGTGTGGTGGTTCATGCCTGTAATCCCAGCACTCAAGAGGTAGAGACAGAAGAATTTCTGTGAATTCAAAGCTTGCCTGAATTGTGAGTTCAGGGCCAGCCTGAACTAAAATGTGAGATCTTGTTTTAAAAAAGAAAGAAAGAAGGAAAGAAAGAAAGAAAGAAAGAAAGAAAGAAAGAAAGAAAGAAAGAAAGAAAGAAAAGAAAGAAAGAAAGAAAGAAAAGAATCATAAAGCATTAGTAGAAAGATCCTGGAGGAATGTCTTTTGCTCTATTCGATGTCATAGTAAGGTACTCCTCAATTGCTACCTTTTATTTATAATCTTATTATCAGAAATATATCTTAATTTACATAGTGTATGTGGGATACATAAGCTACGGGTGATATAGGGTGAATAATTAAATGTACTCTATGATAGATGATGGTAATGAGTCATAATATGAAATAGGATCATTTAAATAATTTAAATCTATCTGTAAGAAAACTAACACAGGCATGGAGAATTGTGTGTTCTTCATGGAGCACTAGTAGTGTTCTCTACCACAGACATGCAGCCCTGGGTTTCATCATGGCCCCTGAATTGCACAGTATGTTTTACATGTAATAATGAATTAGTATAGACAACCATGTGTGTTCACTTCTTTTGGAACCTCTGGCATCCTTTCAGCTCACTGGCCAAGGAAGCCCAAAATTCTCATTTAAAAAGAGTATGAAATGCTTTTAATTGATTTTTGGTGCATTTTATATATACATTACGATCATATTTCACATGGAGGAACTCTACCTATGTAGGACAAATCTTGATTCTTACTTTTAACTTTTCTCTACCCTCTCTAAAACTGTCCACCCTGTATACATAAGCTTTGTTTCCATTTTTAAATTGAATCTTTATTAGTACATTATGAATACACATCATACGAATAGAAAATTCATATTCAACATTGACAGTTTGTAACAGAATATGACATGAATTGATTCTCATTTTTCCCCTTTTGCCCACCCTGCAAACCCGGCCTCCTATATACCTAAGCTTTGTTTCCTTTTTAAAAATTATTACCAAGTTAACTGTACCCTCATTATTTACCCCTACACTCTCTTCCCTTAATCTTATCATTTTTAATGGCAGAGTAATACAACATTCTGCTTTTTTTCTGGTTCCTGTAGCATGAAGTATTGTTTTCAAACTCTTTACTTTCAGTCCATGGGTTTCTTTCTGATTTAGGTGTGTTTCTTGTATACAGCCAATTGTAGGATCTTGCTTCTTGATCCATTCTGCCAGTCTGCATCTCTCTTTTTTTTAAGTGAATATTTTTATTGTAAAAAACTGTATTTAAAGGAATGGGAATTCTATTTTTGCTCCCCCACAACATAGATGTATGAAACATAAATATATACTGTGCATATATGATATATAACTTTATAAATAAAGAGGTTAAAAAGAAAATGGCAAAAGCATCAGTTAGTGAAAATTGTTTTCTCAAACTTTCTTTCATCTTTTCTAAGCCAGTCTGTATCTCTTAATTGGTGCATTGAGTCCATTGAAACTTCCCATCAGTTTCTTCTTTGCCCCATGGGTTGACCTGTTAGGTCTCCTGGATTTGTAACTTCCCTTATTTCCTCCAAGATATTCTTTAGAATCTTTTGGAGCTCAGGTTTCCTGCTTGTAGGTGTTTAAAGGTTCTATTGCTTTTGCTGTCTTGGATTCTATCAACTTCTTGATTTCCTATTTGGCTTTATTAATCATAGTGTTAACTGTGTCCAATATCTCTGCTTTCATGTCAGAGATAAATTCTGATTTTCATTTTACTAGATTTGCTTTGGTTACCATTTCCAAGAATCCTGGAGACTTACCTTCAGACTTTCTATTTCCCTTCCCCCCTCTGCTTCCTTGGGGTGATGATCTTTTCATCTAAGACTTTGAATGTTTCCTCTTCTCTGAGTTTTTGTCGTTGCGATTGTTTTTGGCTGTGTACCTGCCCTGTTTTCTGGTGATGTTTGTTACAAGTTTCTTTCCTCCTAATATTTCGGACCCTTAAAATATCATTGTTTTCTGGATTGTTCTTCTACAGTCTGTATAGACATTAAAAAAAAATAACCTAGTTCTGCCACACCATGTAAAGCATTCAAACAATACAGTCAGAACACCTTCTCCCATCTGCTTGGAGGCACAAAGTCTCTGGCTCCTGAATGGTTGCAGTGGTGATACCTGAGTTTCCAATATACCCATCTACTCACCAATACAGAGTCCCTGGGCTCACTTGTGCAGTGGGCCTGGAGGCTGATAGGATCCAGCCCCTGCACAGCTGCAATGGCACTGGCTGACATTTCAACAGGACCACCTATTCATCAGTACAAAGTCCTTGGATGTGCTTCTGCAGTTGACATGGAGAAAGGCAGGCTCCAGCCCCTGCTCAGCTGTGATGGCACTGGCTGAGGTTTCTGCAACAACACCTGCTCCTATATCGAGTCCCTGGCCGTGCTTCCAACATCAACCTGAAGGTTGGCAAGCTGAGGCCCCAATGTGGCTGGGATGGAGCTGGCTACAGCTTCCCCAGCTCTGTCTGTTTTTATACTGAATCCCTGGGCGTGCTTCTGGCATGGGCCTGGAGGCCAGCAAGCTCTGGCCCAGGAGCATCTGTGATGGCACTGGCTCTCAATTTTTATTTTTATGTCAGAGTAATACTCCATTGTACAAATTTTAAAAATGCATCTTTTTTTTTTTGACATGCTCTCACTTTTGTAATTCAAGCTGAACTTTGAGCTTACTATGTAGTCCAGGCAAGCCTTGAACTCACAGTAATCCCCTTGCCTCTGCCTCTTGAGTTCTGGTATTACAGATGTGAGCCAAAACACCTGGCACTGTAGTGTGTTGTACTAATTGCTCGGGGGCATGAGTCACCATGCCTGGCATTGTAATATGTGGTAATTGGGGATCGAACACAAGTCCTGACACTTTCAAGGCAGATGCCAGAACCATTGTTCTAAATCTCTAGTCACCCAAAACATATCTTCTTATCCAGCCTCTTCCTGATGGGCATTTGGACTGTTTTCAAGATTTAGCTATCAGAAACTGATCTGCTATAAACATGGGTGCACATATGTCACTGTGACATGAATTTCTTCTTGTATATACCTAGCAGGGAAATAGTAGGGTCAAATGGATCTTTTAATTCAAGGTTTTGGAGGAATCTCCACACTAATCTCTACAGATATTGCAAAGGTCTACCCTCTCACCAGCAGTAGAGAAGGGTTCCTTCTTCTCCACAGCCTCACCAACATTTGTTGCTGGTTAATTCTGAGATAGCAGCCATTCTTTGTGGAATGAAATGAAATCTCAGTTTGTTTTATTCTGCATCTTTCGAATGATCAGTGTTGTTGAACATTTCTTCGTGCTTCTCAGCAGCCTTTACTTCTTCCTCGAAAAGTGTCTCTTCATTTTAAATTATCATTTTTAATTGGGTTTTTAAATGGAAGTGCTGGTACTGATATATTTTTTATTATCTCTTCCTCTTGGATTATGCCCTATATGAGAACTTTGTGATGGTCTTTGTCCCTCTTAATTACTTTTGGTTTGAAATTGACTGTTAAAACAATAGTCACCCTTGCTTTTTTGGTGTTTTCTATTGCCTGGAAAATTGTTTTTCCTCCTTTTACTTTAAGCTATGGAGATGTTTTTGAAATGAGAGTTTTTCTTGAATATAGGATGTTGTTGAATCTTGCCTCTTGGTCCACTCTCCAGTGTATTTCTCTTTATTGGTAGGTTGAAGCCAGTAACATTAACAGGTGTAGGTTTAATGGAGCTGTGAGTGACACTGTTTCTCAGATAATGTTTAGAATTTTTTGTAATGCAGAATTCATATTAATAAAGTTTCTCTGGTATTCTTTGTCACAAAAAGTTTCCCCATTGATTTTGAAAGACATTTTTTTTTGTGATATATCTGTCTAGATTGGAGATTGTTTTCTTTTAGAGCTTGAAATACTTCACTCCAGGATCTCCTTGATTTCAGGTTTGCATTGAAAAGCCTGCTGTAATATTGATGGAATTTCTTTGAATATGATTTGTTTATTTTCACTAAATGATTTCAATATTTTATTCTTTTGGGGATTCTGGTATCTCAACTCTGATACACCTAGGTGTGGATTTTTTTTTAAGGTTTTTTTGAGACAGGGTCTCGCTTTGTGGTTCAGGCTGGCCCTGAGCTCAGCCTCAAACTCACATCACAGCAATCCTACTGCCTCTCCCTCCCGAGTGCTGGGATTACAGGCGTGAGCCACCACGCCCGGCACTGGTATGTGGTACTGGTTGCCGCCAGGTGAGTCTCCACTCCTAGTATTGTTATGTGGTTACCGGGGATTGAACCCGAGTCCTTGCGCTTGCAAGACAGGCACCGGAACTACTGAGCTATATCCCCGGCCCCAGGTGTGGATTTTTTAAAACATGTTTTGTTGGAGTCCTGTATTCCTCACTTATCTGTATGTCATATTCCTTTCTCTTCTCCAAAAGTTTACCGGCATTACACCTGTGAACAGCTTTTTAATACTGTTTGCACTATTTCCTGTTTCTTCCTTCACTCTAACCAGTCTTATATTGTTCTTTTATGCAACATCTAGCAGCTGCTGGATTGCTTTTTCTTGGTCCTTTACTATTTATAAGAAATCTTTTATTTCCTAATCACTAACTGCAATTCTGTCTTCTATGTCTGAAATTCTGTCTTTGGATTTACCTGGTCAACTATGTAAGCTTACAATGCGATTTTTAATCTCTTGAATTTCTGTGTGAAACTGTTTATTGGATGTCATTTTTTAAAAATCTTTCTCTTTCATCATGATATTCATCTTTCTGTTATCTGAGAAATAATTTCTTTTTTTTTTCTTTTGCCAGTTCAGGGATCCAGTTTGTTCTCTTTCAGAGTATTCCATCTCACTGGTCCCAATCTTTCTTCTTGGAGATCTGGAATTCTAGGTTTGAGTCTTATTTTGTTTTGTTTTGTTTTGTTGTTCCTCAATTTAATTTTTTGCTACTGTTAATGTTGTTGGTTTAATTTCTGGGTTAAGTCTGTAAGATGCTTACTGCAAGTATCTTTCTTGCAAATATTTAGAACTCTTAAGACATGATTTCTCCCTGGGTCATTTTCCTGACCCTCAGACCTCTGGCTCTTAGACCTCCTCTTAAGGCCCAGTGCAACCCCTTCACAAATTGCCTAGATACAGTCTCTGAAGCTCTTCTTCATTAGATAATCATGTGAAAAGCCACTGCACAAGCACTTTTCAGGTGGGGCAGAGCCACTCAGAACAGGTCTTCCTCAACTACCACTCCTACTGCTGCAGTGCCACTCACTGGCTGCAGTTACTCTAATATGCACCTGAGCTTACTTTCTTAATCTTTAAAGCAAAGAACCAAGCTCTACATTTTTCTACATTCAAATTTTTGTCCTCCCTAATTATAAAAATAAACATAAGTTTATTCAACCTGTAAGAACAAACATTTCTAGTTCTCCTGGGATGCATACTTGGTAAGAATCTGAGAAGTGGCAAAAAATTCCAAAAATTAACTTCTAAAATGATTTTCTAAATTTTAAAAATGAATTATTTTGCGTTTTTTATCTTTGGGGGTTTTTATTCAAATCTTTATTGGTACATTATGAACACACATCATCATCGCATTCAACATTGAGAGTGTGTACCAGGTTATGACACGACTTGATTCTCATTTTTTCCATTCCCCCACCCACTCTGCAACCCCCACACTCTATATGCATAACCTTTGTTTTCTTTTTTATTATTATCACATATTTTTACCCTCATTATTTACCCCTACACCCTCTTTCCTGTTAAATATTTTCTATTTCATAATATCAGCTATATATATACTACAACTCATTTACAACTTCATTTTCTCATACCACAGAAAACATGCTATTTACACATCTGTCACCTATTTATTTCACTTATGAGGATGTCCTGAAGGTACATCCATTAGTGTATGAATGATGTAAAAGAGCAAAACCAATTCTAAGCAACAAGGATACAGTGAAGGGTATTACAATCCCCAACCTGAAACTATACTGCAAAACCACTGATAAAAACTGCACAGTACTGGAAAAGTAACAGACCCAAGGATCAGTAGAGCAGATTAGAAGATCCAGAAAAATGTCCGGATACACTGAATCACATCGTCATTGACATAGGAGCCAAAATTGCTCAGTAGAGGAAAGATACCCTCTTAAACAAATGATGCTGGAAAAACTGGGCTTTAACTTGCAAATATTAAGCTAGACCTATCTCTTTCACGGTGTACCAAGCTCAAATCAAAGTGGATTGGAGACCTAAATATTAATACAGAAACGCTAAACCTGCTGCAGAGCAGGTTAGGTAAAACTCTTGAAGGCATTGGCTTAGGGAAAGACTTCCTGAAAAAAAAAAAACCTCTATAGCACCAGAATTGGCAGGAGAAATAAACAAATGGGATCTCATTCTATTAAAAAGCTTGTGCACATCAAAGGAAACCACCAACAGAACAAAAAGGCAACCAACAATGTGACAAAGAATCTTTACCAGCTGTTTCAGATAAAGGGTTACTATCTAGAATATGTAAAAAAAAAAAAAAAGTCATCCCACTCAAATGTACAGACCCAATTCAAAAATGAGCACCTGAAATGAACATATACTTTTCAGAGGAAGAAGTAAGAGCAGCTAAGAAATGTATGAAGAAATTATCAACATCATTGGTTATTCGAGAGATGCAGATGAAAAGAACACTGAGATTTCCTTCACTATGCAAAGAATGGCTGCTATTTCAGAGTTAGCCAGCAACGAATGCTGGCAAGGCTCCAGATAAAAAAGGAGCCTTTCTCCAATGTTGGTGGGAGTGTAGAGTCATACAGCCTCTGTGAATATCAGTGTGGAATTTCCTTAAAAAGCTGGATTAAAGGTCCCATTCAACCTACCCCTTCCTCTGCTACACCAAAGAACTCAAAGATTCATATCACAATGACATATGTGCACTAATGTTTATAACAGATCAGTTTGTGATTGCTAAATCTTGGGCACAACCCAAATGTCCATCAACTGGAGATTGGATAAAGATGATGTGGTTCTATAGAATCTATAGAATAGATTATTATCCTACTAAAATGAATTATCTTGTTTTTAAATTTCACAGACACATAGATGAAGTTGGAAATATTAATTTAATTTCTCATTTGCAGAGTCAATGATGAACTATTCTACAAAGAGTACCAGTCTTACTGTGCAAACTTTTATAAGAATTACTTTCTGTTAAAATCCTATTGTTGCCCAAAACTTTATTTGCTGTGGAATATTTTGTGTAATTTGACACAGTATCCTAGGCTTGTATATACCCATTTGTTCTGAAATGTGCAGTTCCACGTATTTTACAAATGTGTAAATTTGTATTATTACTGTTGAAGATATCTAAGTAAGATAGAAATTGTTGAAAGTGGTTCAACAAGGCTGGATTTTCCTCATAGTAAAGCAATTGAAGCACTTTCACTGCTTAAGTACCACTTCTCCTAGAGATGAACAGCAGCGATTGATATTCTAAATAGACATCTGGCATGTTAGCAGTTGTAATATTTCAGTTTTTGGATTACTTTGCTTGTTCAGCTGACTTAGTGCCATATATCAACATTACAAAGAAAAAAATGTAGAACAACCCATTTAACACATCACAACATTTCTAAATTAAAATGTTTTCCCAAATTTTCACTAAAGAAGAGTTTTGTTTTAGTCAGTAGTATATACTTTGAGTATTATTAACAAAATTTCTGAAATTAATATATAAGAAGATAATGCTTTCAAGAAGTATTGATGGAAGGTATGACAATTAAGAAATGAAAAAAAAATTTAAGCACAGGTACTCTTATGGCTTAAAACCATAATGTGTGTGATGTATATGAAATCAGAATTAGCTTTTTCCCACTGAAAGTGAAGCACTAGAATTTATTACCAACAATAAAATGATATAGTCTTTAGAAATATAAACTTAATAGAGAAGAACTGTTATCCATGAAGTCATTCTGCTATTTTTAAAATTTTATAGTTGATTTTATTAGTACTTCTATATATACATTATGACCACATTCAACATTGAGAGCTTGTACCAGTACATGACACATCTTGATTCTGATATTTTTCCATTCCCCTGCCCTCCCTACTATTCTCCTCTCATATACATAAGCTGTGTTTCCTTTTTTACCATCAGATTTTTTCTTTTCCTTCTTTTCTAGAGTCTACCCACACTTTTCCTTTTGCATTTTGCAATTTCCTTCCTATTTCACAATACCTATCACACATTTTAGAACTCATTTACACCTCCAGTTTCTCATACCAGAGAAATAAAACAGTACGTCCACACCTATGTCCCATTTATTTCACTTATGTGTATGTCCTCAAAGTACATCCACTTGGATAAGAATGACTCAATTCTATCATTCTTTATGGCAAAATGGTCATGTTCATGATCATTCAGAAATCTGGCAACAGTGGGACTGGGATTTAGCGCAGTGGTTCTGGCATCTGCCTGGCAAATGCAAGGTCTTGAGTTTGATCCCCAATATGACATATCATAATGTTGGGCATGGCAGCTCCTGCCCATAATCCCAGCACTCAGGAGGCAAAGGCAGTAAGATTGCCAAAGGTTGGAAGCATGAACTGGAAAGTAAGACCTTGTTAAAAAAAAACACTAAAAAATAAAAAATTAAAAAAGATGACAGCTGTCATATATCCCACCTGAAGTAGAGTTTGAAACAGAAAAAAAATATTTTGCCAAACACTTAGAATTGTGAGCAAAATCTTCATGTACAGATGTAGTTTTTTTCTAATTGAATTTATTGATATGTAGTGTATATTGATCCTTATTTTTCTCATTCCTTGTCTTGACTTCTGCTCCTCTGTGCACATAAGCTTGTTCCCATTTTTATCTTTTCAACTTTAACTTTTCTCTTTCCCTTCTTTGTGTTTCCCGGCCACAGTCAGCCAAATTACCACTAATAAATAAAGCACAAAATTGGAAGAAAGGAAATCAATCCATACTCTAGGATTATTTGCTTATAGAGTGAGAAGGAAATGATATATAAGGAAGTTGATATTATGTGAATTTTGATAAAATAATATTTTATGTCATAGATACCATGTTTGAAAGTATAGCAAAGAAAATGTCTCTTCATTGTTATATCATAAAAATAGAAAATGTTTCCAAGAAAATTGATTTTTACACATCATATTCATGTATGTATATTTCATATATATATATATGCAACTTAATTAAAAGAATGCGAAATAAATAAAAGTAATAAAAATCATATTCTTGAGTGAAACTCACTACTGTACATATGGAATTCCTCCAAATTAATTGAGAAAAATCAACAAAAAAAATTATTACAAAGTTACAAAATGAAAAAAATCGACCAATAACTAGTGTTGGAAGGACTGTGTAGAAAAAGGAACCCTGCTCCTCTGTAGGTAGGAGTGCAGACTGCAACCACTGTGGAAATCAGTGTGCAGATTTCACAAAAAATAAAATGAGAGGTTCTACTGGACCCTGCTATATCTCATCTTGTTATATACCTGAAAGTATTAAAAGCATCAAACCACAGTGATATATACATATCCATGTTTATAGTGGCACAGTTTATAATAGTTGAATCTTGAAAGCAGCCCAAATATTAAAAAATTTAAAATGACTAGTGGATAAAGAATGTGTGTGTGTGTGTGTGTGTGTGTGTTTATATATACCTTGAGACGCTATTCTGCCATGAGGACGTAAAAGTTTAGAATATTTATAACTAAATGGGTGGATCTTGAGACTGTACTGTTAAGTGAAATAAATTGAACACACATGTTTATATGCTATCTTGCTTCTCTGGTGTGAGAAACCAAAAGTGGAAATAAAGACAAATGTATAATGAATATTGGGAAAAGAAAAGAACGTATTTATAGGGGAAGTGGAATAAGGAAAGAGGGAAGGTAGAAAGAAAGGAAGAGACAAGAAAAAAAGTGAAAATAGAAGGAAAAATGGAAATGAAGCTTTTGTACATAAGCAGAATAGGAATATTTGAGGGGAATGGTAAAAAAAATCACATAAAATTTATTTTAAAAAATAGAAGGCCTCACAAAATAAGATGATGAGTTTAATCTCTGGTACCATAAAATAAATGGGTAAATAAATAAACACAAAAAATAATTGAAAATGTAGGTACCTAATTTGGAAAGAGAAAAACATGTCTAGGCAAAAGGTTGTGAATAATGTAAAACAAAAGAACAAAATGAGAAGATACTTAAGATAATATGATCAAAATATAATAGAGTCATATAGATATAAAACATTTTTCAAAATAAAATTTTCATGAAATACTAAAGATTTCAATATATTGATCAATTTGTCATAATTTAGAATATCAAAAATCAGTATAAATTAATGAATTGGAAATTGTATATTAAAATGCATGTTTTAACACATGATACTTTATACATAAATATTTCAAATAAAAAATAAAGTTAAAAATATACTAATTGACATAGCATAAAAATAACAAATTGAAATTCCAGTTTCCACAAATGAAATTCATATACAAACACAAAAGTTGATATTTCGGACTGCGGATAATATAACCATCCTTGCATTTTTACAGAGATGGCTAGAAATACAAAAGGGAAATACATGAGTATTAGGAAAATTAGAAAATGAGACTAAATTAGAAAGAGAAGTTAACATAAAGATGGTGACTACAATGTTAAAAATTATCAGTCTGAATAATTGGAAAATTAATTATATAAATGAAAAATTCTTAAATAAAATAAAAAATCAAAGCTTTTGACAGAAGAACACTGTTCATGAGCGAGAATCAAATGAAAAAAATATACAGTCATCATGCCCTTTACCTTCCCGCTGTTGTTGATGGCAGTAGATAAAACCAGATGCTTCAAGTAATGCTTTGCTGAAAGTCAAGAACATGACCTCCTTACACACGTTAGTCAGATGATGTTCTAGAAGAATCTCTGTGAAACTTAGAGACAGTGAACTCAGGTACCATGTGAGATGTCAAACACAAGGATGTAATCAGCGATACACAAGATAATGATGGGTTCATTTTAAGAGCCGCATTTTTGACAATCGAAGGGGGAAGGATCACAACCCAGTTTCCACAGAGAGGCGCTTCAGTCATTGATTAGCATGAATGAGAGAGTAAAGCCACTTTACAAGGGTATTATGTTTGCTAGAGCGAACTAGACAACTCTCTTTTCTAAAATATATCCAGGGAAACTATGAAAAGGAAAACTATTTCACAAATATTATGCATATGTATACTTAAAAAGTACAAAGTAAGAGAGAAATTTGTTTCTACATTTCTTTAATAATAGTTCATGAAACAAGAGTAATTGAAAGATACATATATTGAAAACAGGATAAATGACTACTGTACAGTCAGTTCTTCCTAAAAGATAACATCATATTTAATCCATTATCAACTTAAATTCAAGAGTATTTGAGATTGCACATGACCAGCCAATACTAGAATTTTAAAGGCCATGAGAGAGAAATTCTGCAAAACACCATCAGGCATGTTGCAAAAGGCAGATACGAGCAAGAAAAGTAAACAACTTTTATGGAATAATACTATTAGTGCCATATTAATGCATAATACTTCCTGAGAAGAGAAAAATTATGCAGTGTATTGATGGATTCAAGCACACTGATCTATACATAATAGTTACAGTATTCATATTGCCAGTTAGAACTATTGGAAGCCAAGAGTTTGACAGAACACTAAATAATGTGGAAACATTGAGTTCATAAAATAAAATTGATTATAGTTCAATTAATTGGGAAAACTCAAGATTAAAATTCAAGTTGAAAAGGCCATTATTACAGGTGAGAGTACTAACTGTTAAATGCCCTTCTTAATAAATTTCATTATAGGATCTAATAGCTGATGAGAAAATAATGGATAATTTTCTCAGAATATTTTTATATTACAATAAAAGGGTATTTTTAACTGTAGAAGTTTTCTTTTGCAAAGAATATGTTTTATCTTTCAATTCACATAAAGAATTTCTTCCCATTTTTAACAAAATAATGTAGCATTTTGGACCAAAGATGCAGCCCAGCATCCCTGCACTGGAGGCCAAGATGGAGAAGACCTCCATGGCCACCATCACCTTCCCCTTGGTGCTGTGGTACACATGCAGGAAGGTGACCCACACACTACAGAACACCAGCATGCTGAACATAAAGAACTTGGCTTTGTTGAAGGTGTCAGGCAGGTTCCTGGCCAGGAAAGCCACAGTGAAGCTCAGCAGGGCCAGGAAGCCCAGATATCCCAGGACACAGTAGAAGGCAGTGAGGGAGCCCTTGTTGCACACAATGATGATGTGGCCATGTTCAGAATATGCATCTGTGTCGATGAAGGGTGGATTTGTTCCCATCCAAACTCCACAGAGAGTTAGTTGTATCTGGGTACATATGGGGATGATGTAGTTAGGTGACCCTGATACCAGCAGCTGCCTCATCCTTCTCCCTGGAGCAGAGGCCTTAAAGGGCAGAACCACCGTGACAGTTTTGGCCAATACAGTGGAGACAGCCCCAGTGAAGACAACTGCAAATGTGGTCTGCTGCAGGATGCTGGTGGCTGTATTGGGACGGCCAATGAAGAGTAAGGAGCAGAGGAAGCAGAAGGCGAGGGAGATGAGCAGGGTGTAACTGAGAGTATGGTTGTTGGCCTTAACTATTGGGGTGTCTCTGTGCTTCACAAAAGCCCTAAGTATAGCAATGGAAATCACAGTGAAACTAGCAGCTGTGCCAGGCAGAGTCTTTGACAAGGGGTCTGCATAATCCAGAAAAAATTACAGA
Source organism: Petromus typicus (assembly GCA_004026965.1). Classification (NCBI taxonomy): domain Eukaryota; kingdom Metazoa; phylum Chordata; class Mammalia; order Rodentia; family Petromuridae; genus Petromus; species Petromus typicus. The sequence continues at coordinate 72,295 of PVIR01004096.1, forward strand.
CTTTTTGTTGCAGCTGTTTCTCTGAATATTGGCATACTGCTCCATGTCTAGTGAGAAAATCAGTTATCATCACTGCAACTTCAGCATTTCCTACCTATTCACAGCCCTTACCCCAGGATACTCCTGGTCAGTTGAGACAAATTTCTTTTTTTCTAGATGTAAAAACTATTACATAAGAAATAATTTCTAACTAATACTTGCCATTTTCTTTATGATGTCTTGAATGACAATATATTATGCTTATTAATCTGTAATATTCATAGGAATAATTTTCTTTTTCCACACAGCAGAATGCCTTATGTTCCTGAAATGAATCTCTGTAAGGTTTGTCCCAGGGGTTGTCTTCTTTAATCAGCAAGTAATTATGGACAACTATTATGATCTGACAAGTTCCATGAAGCAGGTATTACCAGTAGTGATTCATGTTAGATTTATGAACTGTCACCCTATGATAGGCACAGACTTTCACCCAAAGTCATAAATAAATAATGCTACCTGAGATCTTCTACATCCATACCTCAATTTGGAAAATATAGATATTCTTGCATCATTGAATCTTACAACCATGACCATGTATTGTCAACCAGTTTTTTAGTGTTATTGTAAATTATTTTTCTTCTAATTAATGTGTCCAAAAATATGTCAATAGTTTATCATTAATCTTTAGTACTTAAGATGTGATTAATAAAATCTCTGTTATGGGTGATGTCTAGAAGTCCTCTCAAAGCCTCATGTGGTTGTACGCTTGATCTAGTGTTTGTCAACTTGGAATTGATTCATGGTGCAATGCTAGGCTCAAGGGAAAAGTTCTGAAGAGATGAATGCTACCCACAGCAAGTCGTCTCAATAAGATAAAGGGGAAGGGAGGTGTTCTTAAGTGTCTCTCTCTCTCGGTACGTTTGCTGCCTTTTGTGCATCATGTACTTTCTCCTCTGAGGTGCTCCTTTGCCACCTCAGCTTTGGAGCCAGCTGATTATGGACTGAACCTCTATGAACCATAAGCCCTTTTCACTAGGAGTGCAGGGTGATTCATCTCAGCAATGAGTGAAAGTAACCAACAAAATATTTTAAAATTTACACTCGAATGCTTCATAATTACAAAAGTAGTTATAATATGATATAGTTCAGAGTAATTTTGTTATTTCATACTTTCATATTTCAAGTAATAAGAAATAACACCCATGATACTAAATTTGTCCTGTGAATTTCACGCTTTACTTTTTTTCAAAAATATTTCAGTCCAGTAAAAGAGATCATATGAATTCTTGTCTCATTCTTGATTTCATCAATATCATGATTGCAGTGAACTCTGTACTTATTCTTTATAAGAGTAGGAAAACTTCCTCTTATTGGTAGCTTAGAATCATTATTGAGATTTACTCATAAAATACCAGAGATTGTTTTTTATATATTTTATATATATATATTGTTTTTTATATATTTTTTTATTTAGGTCATTTCTATTTTCCAAGAAATTAGTGTGCTGAAGTACGTTGCATTAACCAAATCTAGTTATGATTCTTCATCCATCATGGTTTGGAGTCCTCTTAAGTACAGAAATGTGAAATTTGTTTTGGGTAGAGGTATATAATGTGGGAGTAAAATGCGATTTAAAAAAAAGGAAACAAAGCTTAGGTATATAGAGGGTGTGGGGTTGTAGGGTGGACAGAGAATGGGAATAATGAGAATCAAGTTGTTACTGCATCATATAGTGGTGAATTTTTTTTTTTTTTTTGAGACAGGGTCTCACTTGTGTAGTTCAGACTGGTCCTCAGCCTTGAACTCACAGCAATCATTCTGTTTCTGCCTCCCAAGTTCTGGGATTACAGACATGAGCCATCATGCCCAGCACTCTGGTATGTGGTACTGATTGCTGATGGGCGTGAGTCATCATCCCTAGCATTGTTGTATGTGGTTAACAGGATTGAATCTGGGCCCTTGCACTTACAAAATAGGAGCTGGAACCACTGAGCTAAATCCCCAGCCCAACTGGGACAAATTTTTAATGTCAATTGTGATCATGGTGTGTATATAAAATGTATCTATAAAATAAACTAACTGAAAAAAAATTTAAAAAGAAATTTGTTTATTACCGTCACATTCTTTTCCACTCATTATTTACCGCTATACCTCACTGCCTTTTAAATATTTTCTATATCACAATATCTACTACATATACTATAATCCATTTACATCTTCATTTTCTCATCTCAGAGAAAAGTTATGATATTTACACATCTGTGACTTATTTATTTCACTTATGAGGATGTTCTGAAGGTAAATTATTTGAGTATAAATGGTTTAGTCTTATCTTTTTATGGCCGAGTAATACTCCATTCTATAAAAGAATCACATCTTCTTTTTTAAAAATTTTTTTTAGTCTTTATTGGTACATTAAATATACACATCATGATTGCACTCCATAATGGGGATTTGTACCATGATAAGACACAACTTAATTCTCATTTTTTCCCGTAGCCCTACCCACCCTACCACCCCCTCATATACATAAATTTTGTTTCCTTACTTTTTTGGTACAATCTCAACATTTTCCCCTTTCACCTTATTTTACACTAAGCATTTTCTGTTTCACAATATATAACATACAATGCTAGGACTCATTTACATCTTCATTTTCTCTTTATCCAGTCTCAAGCTTATTTAAATAGTGGGTAAAGGGTTATAGGGTTGTGGGAGGGAATGGAAAAAACATGAGAATAAAGCCATATCATATATTGGTACAAATTCTCAAAGTTGAATGCGATGATCATGTCTATATATAATGTACCAATAAAAGTTTGAATTAAAAAAAAAGAAATTTGTTTTGGCAATGATTTTCAAACATTGGCACATCACATACAATGATTTTTTTCACTTTTTCTTAATATACTCAATAGTAGTCCACTCTTGAATACTTATAAATTTCACGAGAGAGGCTTTACATATTATAACAAATTTTACAAAAACATTGATTTAGAAACACATGTTCCTAGGAGATATGGTGTTGTGAATATTTTCATTCTTTCCTTGGGAAAGTCTTGATACTTTCTGATGAACTTTTATATTTCAAGTACATTTTCATAGACTGAAATAAACAATGTTTCAATAATTATATTTTATTATTCTGAAATTTATTTGTGTTCCTGATCAAATTTAAGAAATAAGCTTCTTTCTTGTTTTTCACTCAACTTTGCTTTTATGATCTATCTGCCTATGTATGAGTTTTCTTAAGATTTCTTGTCATATGGTTTCTTCTCTCATTAATTTGAGTTGAATTGGTTCATCTGATCTAGTGGTCATGGTGATTTTTTAAATTTAAAAGGCACAATGTTTAGGGAATGCACTCCAGGATATCATGTCCCTTAATCTCCTATGAATTCCCTTTCATATTCTTTTTTTAAAAATTGAAATATTTATTGCTACATTACATATATACATCATGATTGCATTCAACAATGAGAATTTGTACCAGTATATGACACAAATTAATTCTCATTTTTCCCATAACCCTGCCCACCGTCCCATCCCCACCCCCATACACATAAACTGTTTCCATCCTTTTTGTTATAATCTCAATATTTTCCCCCTTCACTCCATTACGCTTTGAGTGTTTTCTATTTCACAATATATAATATACATTTTAGAACTCATTTATAGCTTTGTTTTCTCATACCAGAGAAAATATACTATAATTACACATCTGTGACCTATTTATTTCACTTGTAAGAATGCCCTCAAGGTATGTCCATTTAAGTATAAATGATTGAAACTTATCATTTTTTATGGCAGAGTAATACTCCATTCTGTACAAGAACCACAGCTTTTTTATCCATTCTCCAATTAATGGACATTTGGGTTGTTTCCAAGATGTAGCGATCACAAACTGAGCTAATATAAACATAGGTGTACATATGTCAATGTGATATGAATCTTTTAATTTTTATGTGTATATACCTAGCAGAGCCATGGCTGGGTCAAATGGGGCCTCCAATCCTAGCGTTTTGAGGAATCTCCAAACTGTTCTCCACAGGGGTTGTACGAGTCTACAGTCCCACCAACAGTGGAGAAGGGTTCCTTCTTCTCCACAGCCTCGCCAACATTTGCTGTTGGCTGAATCTGAAATGGCAGCCATTCTGTGTGGAGTGAGATGAAATCTCAGTGTTGTTTTCATCTGCATCTCTCGAATGCCTAATGATGTTGAGCATTTCTTTATGTGCTTTTTAGCTGCTCTTACTTCTTCCTCTGAAAAATATCTGTTCATTTCAGATGCCCATTTTTGAATTGGGTCATTAAATTTGGGTGGGCTGATTTTTTTGAGCTCTTTATATATTCTAGATAGTAGCCCTTTGTCTGAGAGGCGGTTGGTAAAAATTTTTTTCCCATATTGTTGGTTGCCTTTTCACTTTGCTGGTGGTTTCTTTTGCTGTGCAGAAACCTCTTAATAAGATAAGATCCCATTTATCAATTTCTTCTACTGGTTTTTGTGCAATGGGGGGTTTGTTCATGAAGTCTTTCCCAAAACCAATGTCTTCAAGAGTTTTACCTAATCTATTTTGTAGCAGATTTAGAGTGTCCGATTTAATATTTAGGTCCCTAATCCATTTTTATGTTATCTTAGTACTCGGTGAAAGAGCTACGTCTAGCTTTAGTCTTTGGCAGGTTAAAGTCCAGTTTTTCCAGCACCATTTGTTAAAGAGGCTATCCTTGCTCCACTGAGGGCTTTTGGCTCCTTTGTCAAAAATGAGATAGCTTAGTGTGTCTGGAGGTGTTTCTGGGTCTTCTACTCTACTCCACTGGTCCTCGGGTCTGTTGCTTTGCCAGTACCATGTGGTATTTATCACAGTGGCTTTGTAGTACAGTTTTAAGTTGGGGATTGTAATACCCCCCCCCATCATGTCCTTGTTGCTTAGAATTGCTTTTGCTATTCTAGGTCTTTTGTGATTCCAGATGAAGTTCTGAATTATTTTTTCTAGATCTGGGAAATATGCCTTTGGGAGTTCAATTGGGATTGTGTTGAATCTGTATAATAATTGAGGGAGTATAGCCATTTTGACGATATTGATTCTTCCAACCCAGGAACAAGGGATGTCTTTCCATTTTATGGTATCTTCTTCTATCTCCTTTTTTAGAGTTTTATAATTTTCACGATAGAGGTCTTTCACCTCCTTTGTTAAATTAATTCCTAGATATTTTATTTTTTTGACTACTACTGTGAAGGGAATTGATTCCTCAATTTCTTGCTCAGTGAATCTGTTGTTTGTGTGCATGAAGGCAAGTGATTTTTGAGCATTAACCTTGTATCCAGCTACACTACTAAATTTGGCGATTAGGTCTAGCAGTCTCTTGGTTGAATTTTTAGGATCCTCTAGATAGAGTATCATGTCATCAGCAAATAATGACAGTTTAACTTCTTCATTTCCTATCTTTATTCCTTTTATTTCTTTGTCTTTCCTAATTGGTACGGCTAATGTTTCCAGTACAATATTGAACAGAAGTGGTGAAAGTGCGCATCCTTGTCTTGTACCTGATCTTAGTGGAAAAGCTTTCGGTTTTTGACCATTTAGGGTAATGCTGGCTGTTGGTTTCTCATAAATAGCTTTTATTAGTTTGATATACAGACCATCTATTTTAATTTTCTGCAGTGTTTTGATCATAAATGGATGTTGTATTTTGTCAAATGCTTTTTCTGCATCTATTGAAACGACCATATGCTTTTTGTTCTTGAGTCTGTTGATGTAGTGTACTACATTTATTGATTTACGTATGTTGAACCATCCCTGCATCCCTGGGATGAATCCAACTTGGTCAAGGTGTATGGTTGTCTTGATGGCTCTCTGTATTGTGTTTCCTAGTATTTTATTGAAGATTTTTGCATCAATGTTCATCAGGGAGATTGGCCTGTAATTCTCTTTTTTGGTTGGGTCTTTCTCTGCTTTTGGGATCAAGGTGATGGTTGCTTCCAGAAATGAGTTTGGTAGTGCTGCTTCCCTTTCAATTTCCTTGAAGCGTTTGAAGAGTAGTGGTGTTAACTCTTCTCTGAAAGTTTTGTAGAATTCAGCGGTGAAGCCATCAGGCCCAGGGGTTTTTTTGTAGGTAGGTTTTTTATTACATTTTCAATTTCACAGATTGATATTGGGGTGTTTAACCTTTTTATATCTTCTTCATTCAACTTTGGAAGTTCGTATGTACCTAGGAATTCATCCATTTCTTCTACATTTTCCATTTTATTGGAATATAAATTTTCAAAGTATATGCTTATTATTCTCTGTATTTCAGCTGGGTCAGTGATGATTTCCCCCTTTTCAGTTGTAATAGGATGGATTTGAGCCTTTTCTTTTCTTTGTTTGTGAAGGTTGGCTAAGGGTCTGTCACTTTTATTTATCCTTTCAAAAAACCAACTCTTTGATATGCTGATTTTCTGTATCGTTCTCTTAGTCTCTATTGCATTAATTTCTGCTCTGATATTCATAATTTCCTCTCTTGTATCAGCTCTTGGTTTGCTTTGCTCCTGTTTTTGTAGTAGCTTAAGGTTCAGCATTAGATTGTTAGTTTGAGCTTGCTCTGTTTTCTTGATATATGCACTCATTGCTATGAATTTCCCGCATAGAACTGCTTTCATTGTATCCCATAAATTCCTGTACGTTGTACTGGGGTTATCATTCAATTCTAGAAAATGTTTACTTTCATTTTTAATTTCTGCTGTGACCCATTGGTTAGTCTGTAGTGTATTGTTCAATTTCCATGACTTTGTGAAAGTCTTGGGCATTTTTTTGCTCTTCATCTCTAGTTTCAGGACACTATGATCTGAGAGTATAGCGGGGATAACTTTAATTTCTTTGCATTTACTGAAACCTGTTCTATGAACTAGTACATGATCTATTTTGGGGAATGATCCATGAGCAGCTGAGAAGAACGTAAATTCTCACTTGGAGGGGTGAAATACTCTGTAGGCATCTATTAAGTCCATTTGTAGGCATCTATTAAGTCCATTTGGTTTAATTCAAGTACTTCTTTATGGATTTTCTGTCCAGTCGATCTGTCTTTTTGTGACAGTGGGGTATTAAAGTCCCCTACTATTATTGTATTGTTGTTTATCAGGCTTTTCATTTCCATTAATATTTGTTTTATATAGTTGAATGCACCTGAGTTTGGAGCATAAATATTTAAGAAGGTTATTTCTTTCTCTTGGATAATTCCCTGTACGAGAATATAGTGACCTTCTTTGTCTCTTTTAATCAGTTTTGGTTTAAAATCTATTTTGTCTGCAAATAAGATAGGTACTCCTGCTTTTTTGTAGTTTCCTGTTGTGTGGAGAATTGTATTCCACCATTTTACTTTCTGTCTGTGGCTTTCTCTCTGGATTAGGTGTGTCTCCTGTATGCAGCAGATTGAAGGATCTTGCTTTTTGATCCATTCTGCCAGTCTTTGTCTCTTAAGTGGTGCATTGAGACCATTGACATTAATAGTTTTGACTGATATGGACAGATTTAGGGCTGTCATGATTTTCTGTTCTAGGCTCTTCTATTCTTTGATTTTTTTTCCTCATCAGTTTCTTGTTTGGCTCAGTGAGATGACTCTGCTGGGTCTCATGGGTTTATAAGTTTCATTTTTTTCTCCAAGATATACTTTAGAATATTTTGTAGTGCAAGTTTTGTATGCATGAAATTTTTAAGATGTTCTTTGTCGTGAAAGTATTTTATTTCCCCCTCAATTTTCAGAGATAACTTTGAAGGGAAAATCACCCTGGGTTGTAAGTTGTTGTCCTTTAAGATTTGAAACACTTCACTCCAGGCTCTTGTTGCATTGAGTGTTTGGGAGGAGAAATCTGCTGTGACTCTGATTGGCTTCCCTCCGTAGGTGATTATTTTCTTTTCCCTAGCTGCTTTTAATATTTCACTTTTTATTTTCATATCTGGAACTTTTATAATTATATGTCTAGGTGTGGGTTTTTGTATATTTCGGCCCTGTGGAGTTCTGTACGCTTCGTGTATCTGGATGTCTAATTTTCTTTTTTCATCTGTGAAGTTCTCTGCTATTATTTCTGTGAACAAATTTTTTATATCTTTTGTATCATCACCTGCTTCCTCAGTAATTCCAATAAGCCTTACGTCATTCTTCTTTGAATCATCTAGGAGCTGTTGAATACATTTCTCATGATCTTTTCTCTTTTTCCATAAATGATATCTTTCCTGTTCATGGGCTGCGATCGTGTTCTGTAGATCTGAGACTCAGTCTTCTACAGTGCTTATTCTACTGTGTAAACTTTCATTTTCTTTTTTAATTGCCTGGGTTTCTATTTGTAGCTGCTCAAGAGGTTCTATTGCTTTTGCTATCTCCACTTCTATTAGATCCTTAATTTCCTCTTTGGCTTTATTAATCATGCCATTAACTATGTCCACTATCTCTGTTTTTATCTCAAAAATCAGTTCAGATTTCCATTGTATTAGGTCTTTTCTAGTTACCACTTCGGAGAGTCCTGGTGGCTGAGTTTCAGATTTCTCCATTTCCCTTCCCCTAATACTCCCTTGGTGTGAGGATCTCTGCATTTGAAATTTTGAATTCTTCCTCATTTCTGAGCTTTTGTCCCTGCTGTTGTATTTGCCTTTATAGTTACCTTATTGTTTTGTGATGTTTGTTGCAAGTTTCTTTCTTCCTAATATTTAGGTCCCTTAAGATTAGCACTAAGTCTTAATATTTTCAACCACAATCCAAGAAAAGCGCTAAGCATTAACAACATCAAACAGAATTCCAGAGATGGTAAGCTAGTAGTTATTGCTCTGACCCCTCCTACTTCATAAGCCAGAACTATGATCAGATGCCCAGACTTAATATTAACCATGGATATATTGACTGCATTCAAGCATCACCTTTTTGAAGTGAAAAGGATACTAAGGAGTTAGGTGGCAGAGAGATAGAGGAGGAAGAGATTAGTAATAAGATAAAAGGATGAAATGAAATAGAAAATTGAAGGCTAGTAGAGTGGGCACAGAGTAGAGAAAAGGGAGAGATGAAGGAAAAAAAGGAGAGGAAAAGGGTGGGAGGAAAAAGAAAAGCGGCAAGAAGAATAACAAAAACACAGACCTAAATAAAACAAATGGAGATAAAAACAGAATAGGGTAAGATTGAGTCCACTAATAGCCAGCTGGAGGCGAAGAACCATTGATTCCGTTATGGGCTAGACACAGTTTGAAGTTTATAGGCCACAGGGAAAAAGCTGTTGAAGTTGCAGTCTTTCCCCTGATGTGAGCCCAGTGTCCTGTAGGTGGCACTGTGCCCCAAACTCACGGATGCCCAGGTTCCCGGTCTCAGAGCAGGACTCACCCCCTTCAGTATGGCGAAAAGTGGAGGTCCCAGTTGGAGTCCAGAGTTGGAGCGTCCCAGGGCTGGAGGTCTTGGAGTCACAGGTTCTCTGTGGTTTAGACAATCTTGGTCAATCCCGGAGGAGTTCAGAGACCTCTTCAGAGAATTATCAAAAAGATTATACACCCTGACCAAGTTGGATTTATCCCAGGGATGCAAGCATGGTTCAACATACCTAAATCAATCAATGTTATACGCTATATTAACAGGCTTAAGGACAAAAATCATATGGTCATCTCAATTGATGCAGAAAAAGCATTTACCAAAGTACAACACCCATTTATGTTCAAAACTCTACAGAAGATCGGAATAGATGGTCTCTATCTCAAACTAATAAAAGCTATCTAAGGGAAACCTTCAGCCAGTAGCATACTAAATGGTCAAAAATTGAAACCTTTCACACTAAGATCAGGAACAAGACAAGGGTGTCCTCTCTCACCACTTCTGTTCAATATAGTTCTGGAAATATTAGCCATAGCAATTAGGCAAGAGAAAGAAATAAAAGGAATAAAGATTGGAAAAGAAGAAGTTAAATTGTCATTATTTGCTGA
>PVIR01004097.1:0-13581 GCA_004026965.1 Petromus typicus
TTTAGCCACTTAGTGAGCTCCCGTCTCAGAATAAAAGAAAAAAAGGGCTGGTGATGTAACTTAGTACAAAGGCTCTGGGTTCCATCCCCAGTACTGAGGGGATGGGGGGAGATCTCTGTACTATTTAGCCTAGATGAGGAACAGTGAGGTAGGAAAGAATACAAATCTTCAATTTCACCAAAGATGGCAAGTCATTTCCAAATTAGTGGGGCCAATTTATGTTTCTGTTATTTCCACATTCTTGCCTACTGTTCCACCTATGAGACTTTTACATGTTTGCTAATTTATGGGTGAAAAATCTATCTTATTTTTTAAAATGAAAAACCATATACATAGTTTTTATAAAAACCATATTTGAAAGGAAAAAAGGGGCCAGGGATTTAGCTCAGCAGTTCTGGCATCTGCCTGGCAAGCACAAGGTCCTGAGTTCAATCCCTGGTACCACATATCACAATGCCAGGCGTTGTGGCTCAGGCTTGTAATCCCAGCACTTAGGAGGCAGAGGCAGGAGGATTGCTGTGAGTTTGAGGCTTGCCTGGGCTACATAGTGAGCTCAGGGCTAGTCTGAACTACAAAATGAAATCCTGTCTCAAAGCAAAAACAGCTCAGGTTCAACACTAACCAACCCTTAGCATTTTTTTTTTTTTTGGTAGTGCTGGGGATTGAACCCAGGGACTCTTCTTATATTCTATAAACAGCTGCTGTAAGAGCTACATCCCAGCCCTCCCATAGCTAATTTTATAGCAGTAATAACTACCCATTCCCTCACTTCCAGATTATTTTACAACAAATCCAAGACATTACTTTTTTCTAAATATTTAAGTATGTACCTCTGAATTATTAGATGTTTTTAAAGCATAAAAAGTGTATTTTTGAAGAATGGTTCTATTTTTATTTTAATATAAAAATAAAATATTTTAACTATGACTTTGTAATTTGTGCTTTTTGTGTCTTAGGAAGTTCTTCTTTACTGAATTTTCTCCTACTTTGACCTTGCCAGGACAAATAACAACTACATTTTCTTTTTTTCTTTTTTTTTTTGAGACAGGGTCTCGCTTTCTAGTTCAGGCTGGCCCTGAGCTCAGCCTCAAACCCATCTCACAGCAATCCTCCTGCCTCTGCCTGCCAAGTGCTGGGATTACAGGCGTGAGCCACCACGCCTGGCATTGTGGTATGTGGTACTGATTGCTGCTGGGTGTGAGTCTCCACACCCAGTATTGTATGTGGTTAACCGGGGATTGAACCCAGGCCCTTGCACTTGTAAGACAGGCGCCGGAACCACTGAGTTAAATCCCCGGCCCCACAACTACGTTTTCTTCCACAAGTATTTCTCCTTCCATTTCGGTCTTTTAGTTTTTTGAGACAGGATCATGCTTTGTAATTCAGGCTGGTCCTGAACTCAGCCTTGAACTCATCAGTCCTCCTGCCTCTGCCTCTGGAGTGCTGAGGTTACAGGCAGGTATGTGGTACTCATTGCTGGTGGACAAGAGTTACCACACCAAGCATTGTTGTATGTGGGGGATTAAAGCCGGGCCCTTGGTTTGTAAGGCAGATGCTGGAACCACTGAGCTAAATCCCTGGCCCCACATTTCAGTCTTTAACCCACCTAGACGCTTTGTTTGGGTTTGTTCTTGTTACTGTCCTTGGTTTCTGAGTCTGAGACTAAGTTCTTTTCATCATCTCTGTCACAGGCCTTTCCTGGGCCTGTGGTGTACCCTGTCTCACCTGTTGTCTCCAGCGCTTCACGTACATGTCCCTGTTCTGAGGCCCAGAAGCCGCACAGCTCAGTTGTTACCACTCTTCTTACTCATCTGCTCCAACCTCTTATTCCTTTACTCTTCTGCATAATATGTAGCTTCTCAGGTTCCAGGGGAAAGCCTGGTAGTATTTTTACTGGATTTATATTGAATCTCTAAATTTCTTTTAGAAGAACATATGTTTTTATGGTAGCACTTTCCTATCTGTAAAAATGGACATAAAAATATGATGTATAAAAATCCACATCTCCACTGTATCTTCAAGTCTATTCCTAGGAAGCTGTATAATCATTCCTATATTGGTCATTCTCATTATTACATGTTTTCCTCTGCACTTCCTGTTCTGTTGTTACTATAAAAGGAATTTTAAAGGTTAATGCTTAGGTGGTGGCATATGCCATTTATCCCAGCACTCAGGAGGCTGAGGCAGGAGGATTACTGTAAATTCAAGCCCAGCCTAGTCTACTCAGTGAATTCAAGGCCAAGGCCAGCCTAAAGGATATAGCAAGACCCTCTCAAAAAACAAAACAAAAATTTAGTTGAGTTTTCTTTAATCACTTGATTTGCAAAAACAAACCATAAATTTAGTTCCATTTTTGCCATTCTGTGCTCCCTAGCACCTCCAGTGAAATGCTGCACATAACAATAGCAGCTACCCTTGTCTCATTCTTTTGTGAAAGGGAATGCTTCAAACATTTCCTTGGTTATGAATTTCAGGGTATAGTTTTCAACATGCTATATTTTAGGGTATACTTTTCTCTGCTGTTTCTAGTTGGCTCAGAACATTACTTACCTTGAATGTTTTATTTATTTATTTATTTATTTTTGAGACAGATTCTCGCTTTTTAGATCAGACTGGCCCTGAGCTCACTGTGTAGCCCAGGCAAGCCTTGAACTCACTCACAGCAATCCTCCTGCCTCTACCTCCCCAGTACTAGGATTATAGGTGTGTACCACCACACCTGGCATTGTGGTATGTAGTTACTGGGGACTGAACTTGGGACCTTGCACTTGGAAGGCAGGCGCTAGAACCACTGAGCTAAGTCCCTGGCCCCTGCTTTGTTTTTTGAGACAAGGTCTTGCTATGTAGTCCAGGCTGACCTCAAATCACAGCAATCCTTCTGCTTCAGTCTCCTGAGTGCCTGAATTATAGGCATGTGTCACCATTTCTGCCTTATTTTTATTTTGGAGGCGCTTGGGGTTGAACCCTGTCCTTCACACTAAGCTACGTGCCCAGCCCTTTTTTGAGACAGGGTCTTGCTAAATTGCCCAGGCATGTCTGGAACTTGGGAGGGATGCCTTTGCTTCAGCCTCCCGAAGTGCTGGGATTATGGATGTATGCCCCCGTGTGCGCTCAGGATTTTTTTTTAATAGCAATCTGTTGTCAGAGTATCTAAGAACTATATTAATCCAGTGAGGGTAGAGCTCAGTGTGGTGTGTGTTAAGCAAAAAGTTAGTCATTAATAGCAGGCTGGACACGGGGGCTAGGGGGCTTCTTGCAAAGCAAAGAAGAGGTTATTTTTCACCCTTCACCTTCTAATCATTAGCTATAGATAAGACTCACACAAGCTTGCAGTTTCAAACTTCAGTTTGAGTTGTGTAACATCTTCTGAGCTGCTGATAAGGTGCCGGGCCATACAAAGTCCAGAGGATGGGTCAGAGGCTAGAAAAACTTCAGAGTCTCCAACTAAACAAAGCCAGCTAAGAAGCAGACACGGACCCACTTCTTAAGGAATTTGGTAAACAGCCTATTTTATTTGTACAAGAACAGTGAGGAAGAAAAGGACCCTGCAGAGGAAGAAAAGGACCCAGCTGACCTACAGATGGAACCTGGCATCTTACTTGGTGCAGCTGCCATTTTGGCATCTACCCACCTTCATGCTTCAGATGTATTTATTCTCACAAAATCTCTTATTTTACAATAAACTCCACCTATACTCTATATAAAATGGCCCATGTTCAGTGTCCTGTCTGAAATCTTTTGTCAAAGACGCAAAGAATTAAGGTGTGTTGCCACTTCCTTGTGTTGTTAAGACCCAGCTTCCTTGTAAGAGTATAAAGCACTTACCTAAGCCCCTCTCCCAGGCCCTGAGTTCCAGACCTGCAAGAAAAATAAATAAAAAGAAAAAACAAAGAACTATATTAATCCTTTTTGAAAAGAGTACTTATTCCACATTGTAAAGGTTCCACCATCTCAAAATCATCACACAGGGCACCAAGTTTCCAACACAGGAACCTTTAGGGAACAAACTTCAATGGAGGTAGATTAGGGTGTGGCCAGCTGACTGGACAAATGGGCATGACCTGTCAATCACAGTGATCTGGGACCAATCAGGAAATGTTATTATCATTTTTTTGGGTGCAAAATCAAGCAGGATTTTGATAGAGTGGCCTAGATCTGATACTGCAAAAATATATATATATATATATATATATATATATATATATATATATATATATGTCACCATTAACCTTGTGGCTAATGTAAGCTCTTTCAATGACCTGCCCTGCATTCTTTAATGATGTACTTCCTTTCCTACCTTTTTTTGTTTTTTTGAGACAAGATCTCACTTTGTAGTTCAAGCTGACCCTGAGCTCACTATGTGGCCCAGGCAAGCCTCAAACTCACAGAAATCATCCTGCCTCTGCCTCCCAAATGCTGGGATTACAGGCATGAGCCACCATGCCTGGCACTGTGGTATGTGGTACTGATTGCTGGTGGGTGTGAGCCACCATGCCTGGCATTGTTGTATGTGGTTACTGGGGATTAAACTCGGGACCTTGCGCTTACAAGGCAGGTGCCAGAACCACTGAGCTAAATTCCTGGCCCATTCCTTCCTACCATTAACTGGCCTTCATGCACTCTGTACAACATACTTCTTGTCCTATTTTTAATAAATAGAAAACCTTGCTACCTTCTGTACATTTCTTGTCCAATTCTTTGTTCAAGATAACAAGAACCTGGAAAGGACACTGTGCAGAGCACAATACCCCAGTAACAAACCACATATCCAAACCACAGCAAATTAAAAACAAAAACAAAAAACTCTTCTTTGTTCCTTCTTTTCCAAAGTCAAATTGACAGGTGAAATTTTATATGGGAACTATGTTCTCATATACCAACTCTGGCGTTTTTATTCTGTTTTTTTGGTTTGAGTCACTTCAAGATAAATTGGCAACATTTACTTTTTTTATTTTTGAGACTGTCATTCAAAACTCAAAAGAAATATAATGGAGCCTTTAACAAGATTAAAGAGGAGCAATCAGATTTAGAACAAGTTAGAATCCTTTAACACTTGGCTTGTTTCAACTTCACTCAAGATTTACAAAAAAAAAAAAAAAAATTCTAGCCTGTACTGTTCTTAGTCCCCGGAGGCACAAATCTTATCTGTCTTTGAAATGAAAACTCTCAGAAACAGCTAGAATAAAGCCTACACCCATTTGAACAGAGATCAGATTTAAAGCCAAATTGAAATCCTTCAAACTCACCATAAATTTCTTTCCTCAGTAGATTCTTTTAGGTTAACAGAAATTCATAAGAACTGGTTTGAATATTTTGGGGTTTTTTGTTTTTGTTTTTTGAGACAAGGTCTCACTTCGAGCTCAGGCTGGCCCTGAGCTCAGCCCCAAATTCTCATCACAGCAATCCTCCTGCCACTGCCTCCCAAGTGCTGGATTACAGGTGTGAGCCACCACACCAGGCACTGGTATGTGGTACAGGTTGCTGCTGGGCGTGAGTCTCCACATCCAGTATTGTATGTGGTTACTGGGGCTCGATCCAGGCCCTTGCGCTTGCAAGACAGGCATGGAACCACTGAGCTAAATCTCTGGCCCCTGAATATTTTGTTTTTGAGATAAGGTCTTAACGATGTGGTCCAGGCTGGCCTCAAACTCACCACAATCCTCCTGCCTCAGTCTTCCAAGTGCTGGGAATATACCTGGCCTGGTTTGAATTATTTACAGACTTTTGCTCAATCTTTTTGGGGTACTCATTTGTTAGTAATTCTTCTCAACCCAGCTCCCCCAACCCACCATAGATAGCTTGTCTCACCCACCGTGGTCATCTTTCAGCTTGTCTACTGAGACATGGGACTGTGCCCCAGTGTCCAGGTGGCCAACGAAAACCTGCGGCCCACAAGAATACGAGCAGGTAAAAATGCGGGTTATACTCCCTAGTAGCTAGCACTCCACTTCTATTTTCAGAAGTGATCTGGATCTCAGAAGGGCTGTATCTTTTTACTCCCTCTTTGGAAACCCTGGATAAAGACTTATTGTGGTGTTGTAGGTATACTTTTGTGTGTGCGCATGCACATGTGCATATGAGAGGTACTGGGGATTGAACCCAGGGTCTCATATATGCTCATTTCACCAGTGAGCTACATCCCTAGACCTGTACAAAGTCTGAGACAGGAGCCAAGTGTGAGGGTGTATGCCTGTAATCCCAGCACTCAGAAGGGCACGGCAGGAGGATGTGTGAGTAGAATATGTATATAGTTAAGAACCTTTTCAAAAAACAACAACAAAATATTCTTTTTTTGAGACAAAGTTTAAGTCGTCTATGCTGGCCTTGAACTTGTGGTCCTCCTACAGCCTCCTGAGTAGTTGGGATTTTGGAGGTGTACCATGACCCTGGCTTCGATAACCATTTATTTTTATGAACTCCTAAACTCACCTATTTATCTCTGGATGACTGCAGAAACTACAAAATGTCAGGACAAGGGGAACTAAACTGTCCTGTACTTAACAACAGTAAATAGCTCTTCTAATAGGCAAGACCTCCAATGGGCAAAGAGTGTAACAATCGTAAATTATGCCAGTGTTTCACACCATTCTACTGTGGATTAGCTCTGCCTTGTAAATTGGCCCTTGTGAACTTGGGGTTTTTCTGCACTGCCCAGCACTGTAAGTTCTAAGTAAATCTACGGTTACATCACTGGGATGCTAAGTGCTGAAGTCAGCAACCGCAGGCAAAGGAGTGAGAAGAACACAGCTCCTAATCGTTAATCTTTCTTCAGTTCCTCATGACCTAGAACATCAGACGGTCTCCAGGTAGTGCTGAAGTGCAAGCCAAGGACTTCCTAATCATATTCTTTACTTACAAGTGGATAATGTTTAACTGCATAAAAAATAACATGTTTGAAGAACTACAGAGATTGCCCCTGGAGATGAAGGTCCGTCTTTACTGCAAGGTCACTCTGGCAGAGGAGAAAGGGAAACATCCGAGTGCCAGAGACCGTCATGCAGGATGCTGGACTCAGCAAGCAGCCTGCTCCTGCCTCCCACAGAAGTCCTTTCGGGTACCTCAGCTCCCCGGGTGGAGTCTGGGGCAACAGGCCCCGTCTTCTGAACATAGTGGCCCTCGACTCAACATGATCTCCTCCCACCAACTCTAGTCTCTTGAGCACTGGCTTGGAGGGGTGAGGTGAGGGATGGATGTGGTGTAGTGGCGTGTGCCCTTCCAAACTACTTCTGGATGAAAAACTTGTATTATCTCTTTGTGCCTTTCAAATGCAAGTCTCTCATTTAGTCTTACCAGAAAAACTATCTCTTTCAAAATACAGGCTCCAGGGGAAGATTCTCAGAGGAATAAATGTGGGGAGGGAACCGATAATTTCTGCTGTTTGTCTTGACTAAAACCTGGTGATATCTGGAAAAATAAAAAAAAATTTTTTTGAGACAAGGTCTTGCTAAGCAGCCCAGGCTGGTCTCAGATTCACTATGTAGCCCGTGCTAGTCTTAAACTTGCAACCCTCCTGCCTCAGCCTCCCAAGTGCTGGAATTATGAACATATGTTAGCATACATAGCTTGAAAAAGATTTAAGAGCTCTATAGTCAGAAGTCAGCTTAATTAGTTGATATTCACGATACACCCCGCCACACACACACACACACACACACACACCACACACACACACACACAC
The DNA here is from genome assembly GCA_004026965.1 of Petromus typicus. Lineage (NCBI taxonomy): Eukaryota > Metazoa > Chordata > Mammalia > Rodentia > Petromuridae > Petromus > Petromus typicus. The sequence goes on from PVIR01004097.1 coordinate 7,679, forward strand.
ACACACACAGCCTCTCTACCTTCCCTCGGTCCTGTTTCTCAGTCACCTAAAGCCTTCTTTCTGGACCTCTGCTAAACAAATGCTCTGCTTCCTCTGTTCACTGTACTTCCTGTTGCCATTGTTTTTGGTACTGAAGACTGAACCCAAGACCTTCACACTGAGCTATATCCCAGCCCCTTTAAATATTTTAATTATCTTGAGACAAAACCTCACTAAGTTGCTTCATTATTACCAAGTGGGCTCAAACTTGAGATGCTCCTGTCTCAGCCTCCCAGAGTGCTGGGATTATGGATGTATACTACCATGCCTGGTAGTTGGAAGGATTTTTTAAATAAATTTTTATATTTTATGTTTTTGTGTTTTTTTGTTTTTTTGTTTTTTTTTTTTTTTTTTTTTTTTTTTGAGACTGGGTATCACTTTGTAGTTTAGACTGGCCCTGAGCTCACTATATAGCCCAGGCTATCCTCAAACTCTTGGCAATCCACTGCTTCCCAAGTACTGGGATTGCAGGCATGAGCCACCATGCCTGGCACTGTGGTGTGTGGTACCAGGGATCAAACTCAAGATTTTACACTTGCCAGGCAAATGTCCAAACCACTGAGCTAAATCCCCAGCCCTTGGGAAGGATTTTTAACTACTTAAAAACTGAACAAATAAAAAAGCTGAACGGTTATTTCCAGTAATATTCGTCAAAAGTTTTAACAATGTAAGTAGGTAGCCTTAACGTTCACAAACATAAGTGTACTGGGGCTCAGAAAATAATCCCAAGACTGCTTTGAGATGCTGAGAGACCTTAAACTATTACCTCAGAATCAAGAGCCCTCTGATTTTCCCTTTCTCCTCTTGCACTAATGAAAAACTTTCTACAAAGTTCCCTTATCTGCCTTATACCAAATTCCCCCAGCGAGGTGCACAATTCTTTTTAGTCTTCCCACTGAAATTTCATTAAGCAGAGAAGACTAAACTCCTATCAGAGGAAGAAACCCTGAGGTCTGTTAATACATCTGGGCACGTTTCATATGACACTGGTCCAGTTTGATCTCAGTGAGAATCATGGGCAAACCATGGTCTGTTTTGTGTGCCAAACATGCCCTCATCTTCATTCTCTAACCAAAGGGTGTACATGCTTCCAAGCCACACTGGTCCACTGGGTAACTATACTGTGATTACTTCTGCAAATGTCCCTTCTCCAGTGAGTCTGTCAGTTTATTCCAATGAACTCTCAGAAAGTGGGGGAGAATTTTCCCTTTGTCTCTACAAATCCATATATAAGTTATTTAACTGTGTCATGACTACAATTTTAAAAACTTTCAAAAGCTAAGATCTTTGATTCTGTGTACATTTTTAAGTATACATGTTATGGTTACATAATACAAATTCTTCTTTTCAAAATGGCTTAACATATGAGCATTTATCAATTAACCTAAATATTTTTCCAGTTCAGGTGTCCTAGGTAAACCTTCCTTAAATAAGACTAGCTTAATTTTATGGGTTTAATTAAAACAGGCCTATCTATCAGCTTAAATATAATGCAAATGTAAGTTTAGGTTTGCAGACACTTTGCTTGCTTAGCTGCTGGACCATAGCAAGAGAGAGACATTTTGCTTGCTACATACGGAACTGAAAAACTGTAAATAGCTTTTTAAAAGCTATTCCTAAGATACCTCCCTCCCATGCTGGCTGATCAGACCTGCAGACAAAGTTAAGGAAAATTTTCAAGCGTTCTAGGCATTCCATTTGTTTCGCATTTCATCTTTGTTCCAAGACAAAACAAAACAGTTCCTAATTCCAAACCAACAATCTTGCAACGGCAGTCTTTTATTATTTCCTGGGACTGTTTCAAGGGCCTCGTGCATGCTACATGAGTGCTCTAGCCCTGAGCCATATCTCAGCCCCTGCAACCGTATTTGGGGGGCAGGGGCTTTAAGTGCAAATTAAACCCATGACTTGGCATTGAGATACTTTTTCAGCCCATTTTTTATTGTTTATTTTGAGGCAAGGTCTTGTTAAGTTGCAAAAGCTGACCTGGAACTTGTGATACTCTGACTTAAGGGGAATTACAGGTGTGTACACTGCTGAATCGCTATTGCTGTACATATTTATACAAAGTGACCAGGCCAAGTTTAAACAAGATTAAATTTATTTTGCAATATGTTGGCCCTACTGATATCTTTGGCAAAAGTGGGGGACAGGCAGAGAGAGAAAAATCAAAATTCAGAAGCAGAAAGAGAAAAATTAGAATTCAGAAGAAAACTATTTTAAACTTTACTTCATTGTTTTGGAGATTTTACCTGCCATTCGGATTGGATTCTGATTTTTACTTTCTTCCTCTATATGGCTGCAAATTTCCAAACTAGTGTTTCAAAATTCTCTTTCATTTTTTTCTGACTTTGAAAAAGTGCAGAACCTTTTTTGAGATAGGGTCTCAGAGTAGTGCAAGTTTAGTTATTGCCATCTGCCCTTCAGGGTACAGTATTTTGTTCTAATATTATAATTTATAATCTCTTATTGTGTTTCCCTATAAAATGACAATGTATCCAGGAAACCCATGGACAAGGGGCTAATGTTTTTTGTTGCAAATAATTATTCCAGATTCTAAGTCTAAAAATGTCCTCTGCTTCTTAAAACAATGTCTCACCTAGTTTACAATATATGATTCTAACTCAAAAGTCAATGTTATTAAAACCTGATATACTGTTACTGACCAAAAACTGACTGAAAATTTCAGCTTGTTGCTAATATTGAAAGTCGCAAAAATTGTCTTATATACATTGAAAAAATAAATTCAAAACATTCACGAAAATGGCCGTCTGGTTAAAACTTAATGCAACTAAATTTTGACAAAATTTGTGTCTGTCGAGTAACACCAGGGAAAGTGGGCTAGCCAGAAAAATGGACATACAAGAAACTTACAAAATCAGCAAGTACTACTTAAAGTCTTACATAACAAAAAGAAAAAGGAAAGTCACACCCTCAGTGTGTGATTTTCGACCTCCAGTAGGGTGTGCACGTGCGAGTCTCCAAGTGAGTTTTACCTCTGACCTGTTTATCTTTCTTTTGGGTAAAATGTGGTGAATATATAAAGAAAAGCACTGATCATGATGAAAAATTTTGTAAGACTACGAAAATGGGAGAGAAATAGAAATGACTTAAGTACTCGTTATAAAAAACCGGCTAAGAAAGTAGGTTGGTAGGTATGTCCGAGAAACATTCCATGGTCATTCTTTAGCGTCGGTGTAACTGTGGCTTCAAGAAGTCAGTATTCAGACAAGGCGTCCAACAGTGAAAGGAATAAGGAAGCTCCTCCAGGGAGTATCTCCACTCCGCACCCTCTCTAGCTCGCTCTTGCCTTTCTCTTAGGGAGGGCCAGGGCGGGGCGGGAGGGCAAGAGCAGTGACGGATTACACATGCTTCTTAGCAATCTCAGCGAGATCCGCTCCAAGGAGAGCGCACATCCGGAGAATCCATTGGATGCACTCGAAATATACGAGTCCCACCTCCAGGGGCTCACAGGATGCTGTGTATTGGAGTCGCAGATCTGCGGGTTCAAGATACGTTGGAAGTTGAAGGGCGCCTTCACCCACGCGAAGCAAGCCAGGAATTGGAGTCGCAGATCCTGACGCGAAGTACGTCAGAAGTCGTGATGGCAGCGCCGCTGGCGCAATGCACGCCGGGAGTTGAAGTCGCAGCCTCTCCTGGTCAGGCGAGTAGCCCTCTGGAGGGGCGGAACCTGCAGATTTAGCGCAGGCGCATAGCTCCTTCTGGCTAGCATGGCGGAGGCAGTGCCTCCTCAACCCAAGAGAAAGCGCGAAGTGGATGCAGAGGATGTGGAAACCTCCAACAAAGAGGAAAAGGAAGCAGGTGTTGGAAATGGTACTTCTACTCCCGTCTGCTTGCCGTTCTCCGGCTTCAGGGTGCAAAAAGTGCTGAGGGAGTCTGCGCGGGACAAAATTATTTTCCTACACGGGAAGGTACCACTGGGCCACCGGGGGTGGGGACGCGGGAGGAGGGAACCAATCATCGTCGCGGAGGCGGAGTTTTCCGATTCTCCGCGGGAAAATGCCAATCACTGGATGGGGAAGGTCGAGGAGGGCTGCGGTATAGCTGAGGGACGTGGGGCTGCAAGATTACCCAGGAGATAAAAGAATGAATACATTTAAGTTTCATCTCCTATTTTTTCCTTCCCCACAAATAGTCACTAATTAGCAGAGGTGTTGTAAAGTGAAATAGAAGATAGTTTTAGAGTGTATCAGGTGGGAAGAAACTAATTCACTTCCTCAAGCCCTTTATCACCATTCATTCAGTATATAAAGGCGCTAATTATCTAGTAAATGTTGCTGGATGTCTTCCTGGACTCTGGCTCTGGAGATGACGTGGAGACTGTGAGAGATACGTCCTTGCTTTACATTTCAGCATAATCAAAGATTGTTAGATTAGCGCTCCCTTTCCACGTGTTACCAGGAAGCCTGTTTGTAATGCGGTGAGCAGCTGGCCCTTCACTTCCTTAGTCCTCGGTTATTTGTACCATTGGTAAAAGAATTCAGTTGAGAAGCATAGGCTGAGGAGAAGTCTAGATAGAATTCATGGTGAAGAAGATACAGAGTGCGAGTTTGGATACATTTTCATGCACCGAAGAGTTACTCCTGGGTCTTGGGGAACTGGGACCATTATGCTTAGGACCATTTTACCTAGGGTTGCAGAATTTCTCCCAATCTCTTTAGGTTGTCGTATTTCCTCGGGGTTTTAATCGTGTTAGAAACTTAGGAAAGATAAGTTCATAATTTAAACCAGGTGAGATCCCAAGGCAGAAGAGTCTTTAAAGAACATTTCTCATCCTCATGTCCTCGGGCTGTGGACTGTGGCAGCCAGAGATACAGTGTGCTTCATCCTGGCATTACCAGGTATCAGAAGGCCTGCACTCCGTTTAGTTGTCCCTTGTGGGATCCTTGTGCTCCCTGAGGTTGCTTTACATTCAGGACCTAAGAAATTCTTCTAAATGTACTGTACATCTTAGTTTCTTTAGCTGATGGACAGGGAATGCCATTTCGGCCCACCCCTTTTTGTCCAGCAGGTTCATTAAAGTTTAACTCACAGTACTTTTTTTTTTCAAATTGAAATCTTTATTGGTACATTACATATACACATCATGATTGTGCTCCACAATGGAGATTTTTGTATTAATATAAGACACAACTTAATTCTCATTTTTTTCCCATAGCCCTACTCACCCTACCACCCTCCTCTATACATAAAATTTGTTTCCTTTCTTTTTTGTTATAATCTCATTATTTTCCCCCTTCACCCTATTTCACTTTGAGTATTTTCTATTTCACAATATATAACATACAACTCTAGGACTCATTTACATCTTTATTTTCTCATACCAGAGAAAAGATGTGATATTTACCTATCTGTTACCTATTTATTTCACGTATGAGGATATCCTCAAGGTATGCCCATTTAAGTATAAATGATTCAGACTTATCATTTTTTATGGCAGAGTAATACTCCATTTGTGGAAGAACCACAGCTTTTTTTATCCAGTTTCCAGTTGATGGACATTTGGGTTTTTCCCAAGATGTAGCAATCACAAACTGAGCTGCTATAAACATGGGTGCACATATGTCACTGTGATATGAATCTTTTAATTCTTGTGTGTATATACCTAGCAGAGCGTTGGCCGGGTCAAATGGGACCTCCAGTCCTAGCTTTTTGAGGAATCTCCAAACTGATCTCCACAGGGATTGTATGAGTCTACAGTCCCACCAACAGTGGAGAAGGGTTCCTTCTCCGCAGCCTCGCCAACATTTGTTGCTGGCTAATTCTGAAATGGCAGCCATTCTTTGTGGAGTGAGATGAGATCTCAGTGTTGTTTTCATCTGCATCTCTTGAATGACTAATGG
>PVIR01004097.1:22299-82107 GCA_004026965.1 Petromus typicus
TTTTTTGAGACAGGGTCTCGCTTTTGTGGTTCAGGCTGGCCCCAAGCTCAGCCTCAAACTCACATCACAATCCTCCTGCCTCTGCCTCCCGATTGCTGGGATTACAGGCGTGAGCCACCACGCCCGGCACTGTGGTATGTGGTACTGGTTGCTGCCGGGTTGAGTCTCCACACCCAGTATTGTTATGTGGTTACCGGGGGAATCGAACCCGGGCCCTTGCGCTTGCAAGACAGGCGCTGGAACCACTGAGCTAACTCCCTGGCCCAATTTACACCCTTTTCCAAGCCCAGCAGCTAGGTTTTGAGGTGACCAGGCGCTAGGAGCGGAAGAGTGAATCTACCTTTCCCTATGGCCCACACATTCTGGACCCACAAGGTGGCAGTGTTGCCAAACTCCTGAGCTCTTCAGGCCTAGTCAGAGCCTTCCGAGGCCTGCGTGTCCTTCCTGTGTCTTTGAATCACAGCTTAATGCAGCCACACAAGGTACCTTCCTGGACAGTTCCCCTGACTTCAGCCCTCTGTGGCCCCTGCACGGTTGCTGCTTTGGAGTTTTTGCTGCCTTGAATTGCTATTTGGCTCTTTTCCAGAATATTTCTTGCCTAGAGGAGTTGCTCACCCCTTATTTCTGAGGTGTCTGCTCCGGCATAGATTTTGTACTCTTGATTTTTTTCGATATTCCTCTAGTCACTAGCAAATTTCTTCTTCAAGCTTAAAGGTTTTAATGGTTCCGGATTAATTTATCCCTTCCCGATTTCCAGCTGACTCCTTGAGGCTGCCCCGGGAGCCATTCCTTATTGCCCAGATAGCGCAGCAGAGCGGATCTGGGCTTTGGAGTGGATGTGTGGGTGCCAGTACTTTGCAAGGTGGGCACTGGGGCAGGACACGCAGTTGGGTCAGACCAGGGTTGGACGTGGCTCTCATCTCGGACAGTCTGTCATTCTCTCAGCAGTTGGGACATGCCTGCCTGCACTTGGTCCTCTGCCGGCTTCGGGCCTGATTGGTGGGTCCGGTAGGTGTTAGCTCATCCCTGGAGCTGTGGAGAGGGAGGCGGGCAGCGGAAGAGGAAGCAGAGGCTGCTCAGACCAGGGTTCTGATGGGTTTCTGCAAGGAAAATGATATCCATGGAGATCTGCAGGGTGAAAGAGTCAGCCGGTTGAGGAGCTTTGAGAGGAGAAGGAGAGGAGCACAAAGTCTGTGGAGGAAAGAGGAACAGAAAGGAGCCACTGTGGCGGGCACGCGGCGGGGCACTGTCGGGGCTGGGGGACAGATGATGGGAAGTAGCTGTATCTGGTGGTAACCGAACATTTCTCAGTGGGACGGCTGTGAACTGGATAAGGAACTGCATTGCAACACCCCTTAGCCCTGCCCTCGGGGAGTACATTTCACGCTGTGATCTAGAACACACAAATATATGTGGATGTTAGTGAAATGGAAGTTTCATAATATAAAACAACTTTGTGGGATAATCTCCAGTATTTTCCACTTAATTACAGTTTTATCTGTTTCCTGTTTTAAGTGTTGGGCTTACCCTCCTAAACCAACTTCCCGGCCACCATCATGAGTTACAGCCCATTGAGATAAGGGGTGTAAAGCTCCTGGCATTGCAGTTGGCATATGATGTGTATCTGAGGTTGTTGTTAGTGTGTTATTTTCTCACCTTCCCCATTATGTGAGTCTGGGGAGTGGTACCTGTAATACAGGGAAAGGCAGCTGACCCTGGACTACAGTAGGTTTCCTTTCTTCCTCCCGTTACAAACATGAGGCAACGCAGGCCAGGTGGCCAGCAGTGTCCGTGCCGCTTCTGCCACCCTGGCAGGACAGAGCCTGCCTCGGCTCCTCGTGCTGGCTCCGCTGTCACACATGTGGCTCTCAATGGAGCCCTTTCAGGAGAATCTTGTTTTCTCTGACGTGGGGAAGAAGGGTGAGGGACATAGTGGGAGAAGGGCGTGACTCAGAAACCCAAACTGCCACTAAAAAGGCCATTGTTTCACCTGCTGTGAAGCAGAGGGTAGCATCTCAGGTTCCGAGGAGGCGACACTGTGTGAGAGAGAGGCCCAGGGCGGGGAGTAGAGGCCATGCTAGAACTGCACCCTCTGCTGGGTCCTGGAAACACCCCGTACTCGGCCACAGGCCAGAGACAGAGCTCAGACCTTCGGATGGAAGAGTGATGATTTGTTTGGGAGAAGCCTTTTGAGAGACCAGCTCTTCCCAGAAGTTTTTCTAAAAGCATTGCTCATGATAGAAAGCACCAGGAGCAATTAAATTATAGTAGACTGGATGAACCAGGTGGGTCCTGACGGCAGGCTCCTGCTGCAGCTGCTGCACGCACCAGCGAAGGATGAATTTCACCACAGAAGGTGAGAAAAGCAGCAAACGAGAAACACAGTATGATTCCGACAATGTGAATTGGAAAAACAAGCAGCACTAAGCAGTACACCACGCAGGGAGGCGTACAGTGCCTTGAAACTAGGAAGATGACAAAGAAATGATTAGCCCCATGTCAGGCAGGCAGTTGTCCTCATGGGCGGCAAAGCAGAGAGAATGAGCACAGTTCTGCTAACGGTCTGTCTCTTGGACTTGTGTTCTTTGTTGTGTGTTGGTTTTTATATTATCTTAGTTCTTTAAGGGGTGCCCATTTTGTATAAACGTACACATACCTTACTTTGAATGTATACTTCCCAAATAATAGTTAAGACAAATTAGCTGGATCTTACATGGATGAAGAAGAGAATCCTCCCACAAGAGTCCGGCATGGTGATGCATGCCTAAAATCCTATCTACTTGGGAGGCTGAGGCAGGAGGGTCGTCAGTTTCAGGCCAGTCTTATCTCAGAAACAAAAAGAGGAAAGAAAAACATTTTCCACAAATGTGTAGGCCTCATCCTTCTCAAGTTTGGTTTTTAGTCACTGTTTTGAAAGTAAAATTGCTTGACTTCAGCCTCTCCCGAACAGAAGGCCTGCATGGACTTCTCTTTCTTTGTATTCCTCTTTTGTGGGGCTGGACATTGGCCAGAGCCTGTGTGGTGCTGGAAGGCGCCCCAAGATGATGTGAGCCTTGGCAGGGCAGAGCAGAGCAGGGGAGTAGGTCTTCTAGCAGCTGGAAGGGACGCCTGGGTGCCAGTCTGTGGGAGGCTCCTCCAGCACAGACTGGCACCCATCTCTCAGCATCCACAGGGATCTCCTGGGCAGCCTTCCCGCTACAGCTAAGACGAGGGACCATGTTCTATGAACAGGGATCAGCAGGGCATATCTTGCAAGATAGGTTTCAGCTAGGACACCACCAGAATGACATAATCACCTACTATAGAAAACACCACCGGGCATGGTGATGTACCCCTATGGTCACAGCATTTGGGAAGCTGAGGCAGGAGGATCTCAAATTTTCACCCAGACTGGGCAGTTTTGTGACTTAGCAAGATCCTGTCTCAAAACAACAACAAAAAATTTTTTAAAGGACCGGGGATATAACTCAGTGTAAAGGCACTGGGTTCAGTCCCAGTACTGCAGAAAACAAAAAACAGAAAAACACAAAACCCAGGCTCTTTGCCATCAAGCAATACCAGAAGAATTAATTGAATTGCCCAAACTGAGTTTCCTTGAATAACAAATGAGTAATGAGACAGCTGGCTGGCCCAGCTAGAATCCCCTCTTCCTTGCTGCTGATTAAACCTGAGGCCTTGTGCATGTCAGGCAAGTGAGCCTAGCTGAAACCCCAGCTAAATCCCCGAGGGGCTTTTTTATTGTATGAGATCATAGAATCAAAGTATCTGAAGTCTGAAGAAGGCTACAACAAAAGATCAGATTAAGCCAAATATGGTGATTTATGCTATAGTCCTAACACTTAGGAGGCTGAGGCAGGAGCATCACAGGTGTAAGACCAGCCTGAGCTTCCTAGTAAGTTCAAGGGCAGTCTGAACTACACAGCAAGACTCTGTCTCAAATCAAAAAAAAAAAATAATAATAAAAAACATTTAAATAGGAACGTTTAACTGGAATTCTTCACTAGAATCATTCCATGAGGTTTGTCAATATAGGATGTGGACCTACTGAGCTCCTAGGACACTTCGCAAAGTCAGCTACGTGATCGCACAGTTAGCAAAAGGCTCTTGAGAACAGGATAGGCCTGTGTGCCCTCCCGAGGCCCTGTTTCCCCAGAGGGTGCTGTTAGTGTGACCAGTGGTTTCTTCCGGACACTTAACCCTTAATATGTTTATACAACCATTTTTGATTTATTAAAAAGTGGAGGGCCGGGGATTTAGCTCAGTGGTTCCGGCGCCTGTCTTGCAAGCACAAGGGCCCGGGTTCAATCCCTCCCCCGTTCGATCCCTGGTAACCATATACAATGCTGGGTGTGGACACTCACGTCCAGCAGCAGTCAGTACCATATACCACAGTGCTTGGCGTGATGCCTCATGCCTGTAATCCCAGCACTCGGGAGGCAGAGGCAGGAGGATTGCTGTGATGTGAGTTTGAGGCTGAGATCAGGGCCAGCCTGAACCACAAAGCGAGACCCTGTCTCAAAAAAAAAAAAAAAGTGGAAACATCCTTTCCTCTTCTTTTCCTTCTATTCCCATTTTGTTTTGTTTTTTGGTACCGTGGGTGGTATTCAAGGAGTGCTGGTTAGCACCTCCAGTGAAATCTCCACCCCTGCTTTTTCCTTTTGGTCAGGAGGTCTCATTAAGTTTATCAGGCTGGCCTCAAACTTTGGACCTTCCTGTCCCAGCTCCCTGGTAGCTGGCATTACAAACATGGGTCATCACGGTTGCTACCCAGCTTTCAGTGTTAATATTTATTTATTTATTGCCTTGGAATCTTAAATATCTAAAATCTAAAGTCCTTTTACTATCTACTGTAGATTTGTCCCTGCCAGCTTTTCCATTTCCTGCGTCTCTCAGTCCCTGATTTTGTCAGGGTCCTTCTGTTTCTCATGGTCGTGGATGATCTGTTACATGCCCATAAAGTCTTACGCTTTGCCTGTGAGTTGATTAAGAGTTGAAAACCAGTAAACAAAGTTCACATTATCTTGGGCATAGTAATATTTGGTGCATGCCTAAGTGGAGTGCAAGGATTTCACTTCCTTTTCCACCTGCCTACTGCCATTCTCGTGCCACTTAGCAGAGAGGGCTCTCAGTGATCAGTCTGAATAGATTCTCTTTCTGTACATTAGAGTAACTCCTCCAAATCATGCTACTTTTTAGTTGTTCATATATGAACTATTATTTTATCAGCTCTTTTTTCATGGAATTTCTAATTGTCTTTTTTTAAAATTGTGCTTAAAAAGTAGTATACTCTTCTCTTGAAGTCAGGCAGCAGCTTAGTTTGGGTCTTGCAGTCCACGATCAATCCTTCCTCATATTGCCATCATTGGCAGAAAGCTCTTTCCTGCTTCTCTGATCTGTAATCATACTGTATAACTCTAGACGTTTCTGGGTTAGATCTACTGTTTTTAAGATGCTAAAAAAAATTATGGCAGGTGTGGCACCTACCTGTTATCTCAGCACTCAGGAGGCTGAAGCAGGAGGATCACAGTTAGAGGCCAACCTGAGCTACATAGTGAGTTCAAGGTCAGCCTGAACTACATGGGAAAGCTGTGTCTCAAAAAGAGCCAAAAAGCACACTCCTCAAGATTCTGTGACCTGTTCTTGTTTTAACCACCCTCCCCACCCTTTTCTTTTCTGAGATGGGGTTTCACTTTGTAGTTCAGGCTGGCCTCAAACTCACAGCAATCCTCCTAGTACTTACTGATAACTGGTGGGCGTGAGTCACTACCCTCGGCCTTGTTGTATGTAGTTGGGGGCAGGGATGGAACCCGGGACCTTGTGCTTGCAAGGCAGGTACCAGAACCACTGAGCTAAATCTCTGGCCCTTCAGTACTGGGTTGACAGGTATGAGTTACAGTGCCCAGCATTGTGGTATGTGATTATCAGGAGCGAATTTGGGATCAAATTGGAGACCTCACGCTTTCAAGGCAGACACCAGAACCACTGAACTAAATCTCTGGCCCATATTCTTATTTTACTCTTAAGTGGCTGAAACGTATTACTAAGTAATTCCTTAGAAAGAATAATTAGGTGGTAAACTTCAAGCCCTTTATTTTGTTGTCACTTTTGATAGATAGTTTAACTACAGAATTTATTTTCCCCCAAACCTGTAAAGGCTTTGATCTGTTCTAATAACGGACTGATGTTTCTGATAACTGATTTCAGTTTGAGTCTCATTTATCTATGGGAAGCTTGAATTTTTATTTTTTTGTGGAACTGGGAATCAAACTCAGGACCTTGCACTTGCCAGGTAAGCAGCAGCACCACTGGGCTGCATCCCCAGCCCGAATTTGTTTTCACTTTGTTTCCTTTGGAAGCATACATACAGTATAATCTTTGATTTACACAAATTTTGTAAGGCTGTGTGTAGGTCAAGTTGGTTTTTTGTTTTGTGTTTCTTATTCATTTATCTGGGTACTTTTTTTCATGATTTTTACCTTTTTTAAAAAAATTAAAGTTTATAGGAATGGGGGTTTTTCCCCTAGTGCTAGGGCTCACACCCTGGACCACACGACCAGACAAGTGCACTGTGCCCCTGATTACAGCCTCAGTCCTGGAAACCCTGTTCATTATTGGCCTTCCCAGACCCTTGTTCATATCTGTTTTGTTTTTTCTACATGTCTTTTTTCTTTCTTCCTTCCTTTCTTTCTCTTTTTCCTTCCTTTCTTCTTTCTCCTTTCCTTCTTTCTGTATGGGGAATTGAACCCAGGGCTTCATGTTGAGTTACATCTCTAGGCTTTTTATTATTTATTTGTTATGTTTTGAGATAGGACTTTACCATGTTCCCCAGCCTGGTCTTGAACTGCCAAACTCAGGCAGTTCCTGCTAAATGCTAGGACTGCAGGCCCTCATCCAGCTTCATGTGTGTCTTTTCTTTGTACAACCTGGTAGTTTTCTTTGCTGTGTCTTCTAGGCCTCTAGTAAAACCCCTGCTTATTTCATTCTTAAAGCTCCTGCACTTTTACAGAGCTCAAATTGAGTTGAATTTCTGACACTAATTAGAAGGGTGTGTGTGTGGGTGTGGGTGTGTGTGTGTGTGTAGTACTTCTTGTGCCCCTCGGCTAGAATTATTTTAAAAACTGTCTTTTGTGCCTCAGATTGCCTCGTAGGCTCTGTAGTTAGGCTCTGGCTGTTCACTTTGGTCTTGCTTTCCCAGGCTGCTGCTTCCCCCTCAGTGTCTCAGGCCTCACACCTGGTGCCTCAACTGATATCTACAAGAGACACTGGGCTGTGACAAGAGACACCCACTGTGAGTAGGTGGAGGGCCACTGCTGTTGCGGAGTGAGGCCTGCTCCCTGGCGGGCCCCGGTCCTGAGTAGGAAGCTGCTCTGTGTCATGGGGGCAGCAGTGCTTATCAACTGGCAGGCAGCATTTGGAGGGGACCACCTTACTCCAAATGGAGAACAGCATGAGCTAGAGACCTCGCATGGCCTGCAGAGCCTAACCGTCTTATCGTCCTCAGAGAAGTCTGTTAGCCTCTGCTAAGTCAGTTGCGTTATAGTTTTTGGAGCCTGGCCCTGCTGTTTTCACCTAGCATGAACGGCCTGCCTGGGGGTGAGCAGTGAGTGCCGTGCTCTGTTGCCTTCCGCAGATCCACTTTCAGCTTTGCCTCTCTCCTGTCCTGGACTGCTGTGGCCAGTGTGGCAGTCACTCCATGTGGACCACTGAGCGCACCAAGCAGCAGCTTCCTTTGGCACGGTCTGATCCATTCACTCGGTTTTCTTGCTTCCTAGTCACTGCTCCCTGGGCCTCCACGTTCTTGTCTCCAGTGTAGCTTCCTTCTCGTTTGTCTTTCTTTTATTCCATTGCATTAATGGTGTGAGGCCACCAGGAAGTAGAGCTGGGCGCTTTCCACCCATCTGCAACTGAAGATTGTGTGCATAAGTAGCACAGACCGAGGTGAAGTGACTGCCAGACTGTGCCCGCAAACATAGGTCTTCACTTCTCCCGAACTCCTGGGCACAGTGTGCGGCATCTGTCAGGTGTGGCAGACCCGTGGGCACGCACCCTTCATAAGACATGCTCCTCCGGGTAACATGTCTGTGTCCAGATTTCTCATTTAGGCAGTTGCTCACACCCATGTATAGAGAGCTAGAAAGTGTTCACTGCAGTGTCATTTGTTATACAAAAAGGAAAATGCCCTAAGTGATTCCATGTAGGTCCTGGTGAGTTGGGCACAGTGTACAGTCGAGAGCTCGTGTGATCTTTGAAGGATTGTCCTGCCCATGTGTGTGTGTGTGTGTGTGTGTGTGTGTGTAAACGCATTGGAGAAACGAGTGGGAGCAGGACTGGAACTAGACTTGGGAACTGCTGAATGACAGATTCCTATGGTGCGTGGTCTCCAGACACTTGTTAGGGTGTTAACTTCTCATCTAATAAAACAGAGAAGAAGGAAAAGTCAGCCTGGTTGGGGACAGCTGGGTGCCGCTTGTCAGCGGGAGCCTATGGGCCAGTCAGTGTGCTGCACAGCAAAAGGCTGAGTGACCCAGCGCCGGTGACTCATAACTCTCTTCAGGATGAGCTTCCAGAGCACCTGTCTTCTGAAAAGTGATGCCAAGGGTGGGCAGCGGGGAGGCAGACAGAGGTACAGGTGGGCAAGCATTGGCCAAGCTTTGCAATGGGGCAGGATGCTCCTCCGCCCTCTTCCTCTGGGTGCTTCCGAATTCCTGACAGCAGCGAGGCGGGGTCCTTCTGGGGCTCAGGACTGCACAGTAATAGCAGGAGAGGAACTTCAGGGTGGCAGAGTTCCTACCATCTGAGTCAGTTTTTACTGGGGTTCAAACCCAGGGTGCACTGAGCTACATACAGACTTATCCTGTCTTATTTTCCAGACAAAGTGCTTCTGAGTCACTCAGGCTGGGCTCAAACTTGAGATCCTTCTGCCTTAGTCTCTCCAATAGCTGAGGTCACAGGCCTGTATGCACCGCCATGCTCATCTTCTGCAGATTTCCCAGAATCTGTCCTGGTTCCTTTCTTTTGGCATCTGTTTGGTGCATGTCCCTCTCCTCAGCACCTTAGCTCAGATCACCCTGGTGTGGCAACAGCCCCGACGCCCCATGGTCCCTCTGCAGCTGGCTGAGAGCAGGGGTCCTGCGTGCAGTTTTTCATTTCCCCCTGGCCTTTCGGGAGCTAGGAGAAGCCATTGCTTTCAGAGCCTCTTTAGAAATGAGCAGATATGTGCTACTGAACTACAGCCGCCTCCAAAAGGCTTGTCTCTCTCTGTCTCTGTCTGTCTCTCTCGCCTTGTTTCTTCCTTGTCCCTCTGGTCCTGGGCAAGGTCCCAAGACTCTGGCATGTCAAGGCTTAAGTCAGCAGAATAGTCAACTTGGTCAGGACCATGGTGAAGGCAGACTGCCCACAGCCGAGTCCGCTGTGTTGCTTGGCACTGGCCGCATTGGCGGCCTGCTTCCCCTGTACGTGCCTGATCACACTTCTCCGTGGGTGACAGAAGCCCTGGTCCCCTGCGGTGCTCTTCACGTGCTTCCACCTTCTCCTTTTCTACCTTGCACACTGTGCAGCAAGGTCCCAGATGCTGTGATGAGACTGCACCACTCTGTCGTGGGCACTGAGCAAATACCTTCAGGAAGGAAGTGGGGGCGGGCTGTGTTTGCAGTGTCCGTTGAGGCACTCCAGCAGCTCTTGTGGTCTGGCCCTCCTGTGTGTGGGAAGCGGGGTTCACAGCGCTCAGGCGAGATGGACTGTCTCACCATGTTCAGCTGTCCTCTTGCTTGTGTGGATACTGCAGGGTGCTGGGAGCCCCACCACCTTCCTCCAGTCATATTTCCCTCCTGCAGAACCACTGGTCCTGGGGCCGTGTTCAGTTACCGAGCTGGGTGGCCCGAAGACCTGGGGTTTGCTGTCACTCCACTCCCTCCTGGAGGGTTTTTACAGGAGCCTGTCAGCGGGAGGGTCTCGCTGAGCTCAGCGTCTGTCTCCTCTCTGTCTCTGGCAGCACCTCTGCTCTCAGAGACAGGTTGTTAGCGGTTAGCTGTGCTGCAGAGTGGCTGGAGCTCCCAGTGAGATCCGGCCCACACCTTGCAATGTGTTTATCCTTGATAAGCGCTATCATCAGGCTTCCTCGGAGTGGAGCGGGTCCAGCAGCCCCATGTGCAGGACATGAGCGCCATGCACCCCTGGCCTTGGTGCACAGGCCGAGGAGACCGTTGTCCAGCCAGAGGAGATCCACAGAGGAGAAACGAAGGCGGATACAGAGCCACCCCCGTCCCCAGGCCACCTTCCCCATTATGCCTTGTTATCCAGTGCTTCCCCCGGCTGGCCAGCTGCTCTTGTGCAGGGTGGTGGATGGGCTGCACTCAGAACATGTTTTGCTGTTGCTTCTCCCCTCCCCTTCCTGGGCTGCACATCTGGGACACATAAGTGGAAACTGGCTCATTGACATGAAGGGAGAGCAAAAGCCACACCGGAGCCGTAGGATGACCTCATCCTGTGGAAGGTGTCATCTAGGCCTGGAAAGCAGGCTTGTTTGAACATGTGTATGGGAAGGAGAGCAGACCGTCTGTGGTTTGCATTTTCATGTTTCATGTGCTGCAGTGTCTTCCTGGGGATTTGGCTAAGCTCACTCTGGCAGGGAGCAGAGAGGCAGCTGCTTCACTTTTTTCTGGAAAGCTCTCCCTCCTCTTCCAAGAGAAGTCGGACTAGCGTGTCCAGCCTGGGGACAGAGGTGGCTTATTTCTTGGAGGAAGCCTTGGAGGAGACCTTTGGGGTCTTGGCAGACAGGACAGAGCCATCCTAGCCAGGGCCTCGCCAGCCTGCCTATCCGTGAGGGAGAAGGAATGTGTGTGTGAGAGAGGTTGCCGCTCTGCTGGGATGGCGTGGTGAGCTGCTGCCCCCAGAAACCTGCCCTTTGTGACTGCAGGCGGTCCCACTCGGTGGTCAGAACGGGGATGGGTTCACAGAGGTCGCCAGCCGCCCTTATTATTGTGCGTGATCCTCCAGGGCAGGGTCCTTCCGTTTGTGGCCCAGGAATATCTGCAGCAGCACTTCAGCTGGCCTTGCCCCCTTCTGCACACCTTGGCCTGCTCCCGACTCCCCATGCCTCACGGTGCCCTTCAGGTTCGCATCTCTGGGAGGCCTGGATGTCCAGTTGCTCCTGTTAGGGGGGGCTGATTTTGGAAGAGGATGGCCCTTGGGATGGGGCGGCAAGCATTGTGGAACAGAACCAGGTGGCCTGGGTTCTGATCTTATCTCTGGTGCCTAAATCTGTATGACCTTGAGGAAATTGCTCAGTGTTAAGGGACGGCTTATTTTTGTTATTAATGTATTTTTTGGTTGGATGGTTTTGGTTTTCTGAGACAGGGTCTTGCTATGTACTCCAGGATGGCTTTGAGCATATTATGTGAACTCACTGTGATCCTCCTGCCTCAGCCTCCTGAGTGCTGGGATTAGAGGTGAGTGCTACCATACCTACTTTTAATATATTTTTGTTACACAAGTGGTGACTGTTTTAGAAAGTTTGGAGAATACCCAGAAGTAATTTTACAAATTATAGTTAGGTGTATCTCCCCTGCCCAGCGATCACCTCCCTTTCTGTCTTGGATTATACCATTCAGACATTTTCTTTGGTGTGGTGTGTGTGTATCTGCATTTGTGTGCACACAGCACTTATGTATCCAGGGGCCTCAGTGTCGCTTCTCCTCATGTTGTATCTGCGGGGCCTGACCAGGGGCCTGACTGGGGGCCTGACCGGGGCCAGGTGCTGTTTCAGGCCCCTCCACACTGTGCACTGCAGAGTTCCTGCTGTTAGGGAGCTTGTGTACCTTGAAGAACCAGCAAATGAACATGCCCATAAATAGCCAAGAAGTAAATAAAGCACCAGAAGGGAGAGGAGGACAGGCATGTTGATTCCTGGCTCCCTGGGAGGTCTGAATGCTCAGTTGCTTCTTTTAAAACCTCTTCTGACAGTGACAGTAAAGGAATCTCCATGGAGAAAAACAAAACAAAGTTAAAGAGGAAGTAAGAGATAGCGCACACCTGTAATCCAGCACTGGGGAGGCTGAGGTAGGAGGGTCCCTGGGATTTGAGGTAGAGGGTCACTGGGGGTTGAGGTGGGGCCACATAGTGAGTTCAAGGCCTATCTGAATTATATAGCGAGACTCTGTCAGAAAACCCCAAACATGTAAAAGAGTAGAAGATAAAATTGAAGAAAATGGTTTTTTAAGTTATAGAGCAAAAACACCAAGAGATAAAAAATGGAAGAGAAAAGAAAATTGAATAAAGAATCCAAGAACTCTCAGTACATATTTCAGAAAGTAAATGGGAAAGAACATTGTCAAGTCTGAAGAAGAAAATCTGGCCCCCCCCCACACATACCGCCCCTTCCCCCTACCGGAATGAACCCAGCAATTACCCCATTACCCAGCACCATGGATGAAATCCCTCTGAGGCTCATTGGAGACGAAGGGAAAAGCCACACGCCAAGGACTGAGTAACAGAATGGTCTCTAAACTCTTCAAGGGTGGTTGTACGGTTTGAGGGTCATTGTTTTCCATCTTACACTGTGTGTGTGTGTGTGGGGGGGGAATGGCACCAACAGCCTTCGCACTATCTCCAGCCCTTTTTTTTTGTTTTTCTCAGATAGTTTTGCTGTGTAGTCCAGACTAGCCTTGAACTCACTGTGTAGCCCAGGCCGCCCCTGACCTCACAGTGATCCTCCTGCCTGTCTCCCTAGCACTTTGATTATAGGTGTGTGTCACCATACCAGATAGACTTTTTGAAATATGTAATACATCATTGTTAGTTCCATGCACTAATAGCAACCCTGAATTTATTGATCTTTTCTAATCATTAGTCTCTGTTGACCAACCCTCCTCCCACCAAGGTTTTCCCCTGCCTCAGGTAGTCACCATTCTCCTCTTATCTATTGGTTTGTTTTGTTAGAGACTGGACTTTCTCTATCTAGATCAGGCTGACCTTGAACTCACTGTGATCCTCCTGCCTCAGCCTGCCATGTGCTGGCATTACAGATATGTACCACCACGCCCAGCTGTCATCTTCTAATAGATCAACTTTTAAGTTTCCACACATGAATGAGATCAGGTGGTATTTGTCAATAAGCCATTTGTCAGGTGGCTATTTTGTGTGACATAATATCCTCCTGTTCCATTTGCAGTGTTAAAAATACAGGACTCACCTATTTTCAAGGCTGAATAATATTCTACCATATAGACATATACCAACCACATTTGCTATGGCAAAACTTTGAATTCTGCCCAATAATCTGCTTAGTAAATTATTTCAGAGACTTGAAAATATTTACATGAGTTTTTTTTAGACATGGTTTTTCTAATAAAAATGTCAAGAATTAAAATTCCATAATATGCCAAACTGCAAATTTGAAAAACCACTGTTTTAGCAAAATAAGGAAATGATCTTCAAAGAGGAAGATGGTCAACTTGCCAGGAAGTTCTAGAGAAAAGGGCGTGGCTTCCCAGCACAGTTGTGCCCAGGATGGAGGTTCCTCTACCAGGGCCTGTTGGCAGGCCTGATGAGTCTTCACAGGGCGGGAGGTTACAGAAACAGAGTAATAGGTTTGGGAATGAATCGGTGACAAGTTTATAGGAAATTAACCAAGCAAATAATTACTACCAGGCATGATGCCACACATCTCCAGTCCTACCACTTGGGAGGCTGAGGCAGGAGGATTATTGTGAGTTCGAGGCCAGCCTAGGCTATGTAGTGAGTTCAAGGCCAGTCTAAACTATATAGCAAGACCATGTCTCAAAAAAACAACAGCAAAAAATTACTAATTCACTACACCAGAAGTTGAACCAAGAAGGCAAAATAATGACAACATATTGCTATTTAGTAATGTACTGCATTCACTGCCTCCTAAGGTCCTCCTAGGGTCAGGCTGAGCACGGATGTGGGGTGAGCATGCACATAGGAAGAGCAGTGTGCCCGGATGTGTGTGGGGCATGTGCATGTCCTTGGTGGAAGACTAATAAACTGACCTTTCATGATGGGTGATAAGAAGGTAATAATAATAGTAAAACTGAAAACAAAGAGAACAAGATATAAAAACAGAGCTGAGAATTGTGGATGTCCCCAGCACAGCAGAAACGAATGACCTAGCCTAGAAGAGTTGAAAGCAGGGCCTTTGAGGAGCTGGAGATTAGGCACTGGGAGGAGCAGAAATCTTTTTCAAACAAACTTCATTTGACTCCTTAACCTCTGTCTAAATATAACTTGAGTTACACATATGAGCAGGAATTTAGAAAGCTTGGCAGTAGGAGGGCTTTGTAAAGGTGTGGGAATTTCCCTTCACACTTTGTGAAGGGTTTGCAGGGATGGTTCGAGGCGCTCAGAGTTACCCAGGTCGCCCACAGTGAGCAGATGGCTCCCCAAAAGTTCATGCACCGCCCTGGGCAGAGAACCCAGCCTCGTCAGGTTCTGCCCAGGCCGACCACATCTGCTGACCTTTGTGGGCTGAGACAAAGGTGTTGCTGTAATGGCAGGTCCTTAGTGGCCACTCCAACCTGTGCCTCAGTTTCCTCCTGTGTATGATGGGCTCATTGTAATAGTCACTTTGTGAAAATAAACAAGTTAATATATATATTGGCTTAGAATAATATTGACAGTAAATCTGCCAGCAACTTGTGCTGAGGGTGTCAGCCTCTTTCTAACTTTTCATCTTAAAAAGAAAATTCTTGTTTGTTTTTGGAAACAGGATTGTAGTATGTAATTTAGGCTCCCCTAGAACTTATTATGGCTTAGATTTTACAGCAATCCTCCTGCCTCAACTTCCCGAGTGCTGGGATTATAGGCCTGTGCCACACACTCAGCCCGAAAAAGATTTTTATCATTCAGAAAAGTCAAGAGAATAGAATAGAGAATTGTGTTATAAAACCCTTTTATCTATCATTAGCATTGTGCTACATTTGCCTTTTCTGTCTCCACTTATATGTATTATTATGCTTATGTTGTTAGTGTCAAGAACGCAGACGTTATACAATAGCAGTGCACAGCGTAGCGTCCGTCATTAAACTACACTTGCTGTTTCAACACTGTCTTTAGAGTGTGACACCCCTAACCTCACTGGGCTCTAACCTAATCCTCTTTGTCACGTCCACTGGCTGAGTCTCTTGTAGTCGGGGCCAGTCCTTTGTCCTTTCCTTGTCTTTCCTTAACTTTGATGTTTTTGTTTTGTTCTTGAGATGGGGTTTCATTGTGTTCCTCAGGCTGACTTTGAACTCATGGGCTCAAATAATCCCACGCCTCAGCCTCACAAGTGCTGGGACAGCCGGCATGTGTCGCCACAGGAGACTGACATGGACATTTGTGAAGTTATAGAGTTGCCTGTTTCATAGGATGCTTTGGATTTCGGTTTTCTGATTTTCTTCCTGATTAGATTCAGACTGTGTGTTAGGAGTGACCGTGGCTCCTGCACGTTTGCCTGTTAAGTGACCTATGAGGGAAGCCTCTGACGCCCTGCGTGTGGAACCCATTCCCAGCATTTGTTCAGCCAGTGGTGTATATCAAATGATGACTCTTGACCAGACTCCTCCTGAAGTTCTGCTTTGGGTTGGAATCTTGACTTAGGTAAACACCAGAGTTTGTTTTGGGGCTGCCAGTGGAAAGCAGCATTGGGCAATATATTGATTTTTCTCAAGGAAGTTTGACTCCATTTAGAACATAGATGCTCTTCCTGGGTTGACAGTCCACGAAAAGGCTGGATTTGTTTATTCATTTGCCCAGTAAATATTTGTTAGGTGCTTACCAAATGCCAGGTAACTTTTCAAGTGCTAGAGGTCAATGGTAAAGAAAAACAAACATCCCAAACCACTTCTTCCTGGAAGTTGACTTTTCCTGGGGGTGCCAGGCAATGAACTTGCTCGGTGTGGACCTGCTGTGTGGCAATGGGGACAGAGGGCTGCTTTAGCCAGGGTGGTGTGAGTCTGCACGGCCCTGAGACCAAGTGCAGCAGGGCAGTGAAAAGCATTTCCCTAGCGCAGTCTGCAAGGCACAGAGTGAGGCACGTGCCCAGCGCCCGGTATGGGACAGTGCAGGTTGGTGTGGCTGAAACAGCACCGGGCAGGCAGCAGAGGGAGGGAGGTGAGTGACGGTGCAGGCCTTGTGGACTGTGGAGCAGAGGCCCAGCACAGCATGCAGGGCTCCCATGGGGCCAGGCAGGTGCCACCAGTGGGCACCTACCAGCCAAGTGTCATCGGGGCATCTCAAGAAGAGAAGCCAGCAGGAATCAGGCCTCTGACTTGTCTGCCGCCGAGGGCCAGGGCAGGAGAGGGCGGGTTTGTATGACGCCTGTTTTCCTGCAGTCCGGGTGGCTGGGCAGACGGTCCACAAGTCTGAGCAGACCGAGGCTTGCTCACAGGCCACAGGGACAGCCTGGCGGCCTGGGCTGTGGGCCTGGGTGCAGATTTGCCGGCATGAACTCCACCTTTGTTCCCAGCCAGCTTCCCCCTGCTCGGGGAGTTCTGCCTGGATTGTGTCTCCTCCACCCAGCACGGGCAGTGGAAAGCTCCACAAAACAATGAGTGTCTGTGGAGCACTTTTCTCTGTGTGTTTTCCGCCCACTCACTCACTCAGTTCTCACACCAGCCAGGTAAGAGAGGTGCTGTTACTGCTCCATTGGGCTGTGCGGATGAGGAGAGGGCTGGCCATCTGCCCACAGTCACACAGCTGGGACGTGCACAGCAGGGCTCAGTGCTGGGCTGCCTCGCTGCAGAGCCCCCTTTCTCATCACCGTGTGATGCTGTAGCTACTTTGGGATATTCCCCAGATCACTTCAAGGATGTACCATTCGGACCATTTCACGCAGTGTTATGCCTCTGAGAACTCAATGTGCTTGACCTCTAAACTTGGGCCTGTGACCCCAGGGCAATAGAGACCAATAAGGAGTCAAAGATGAGAAACATTTTCTTGCTGCTGCCCAGAATATGAGGCCCAGGGATTCCCCAGAACAGGGGTGACATTTATTTGGTGTCCCTCGTGAAAGTGAGAATGCTGACGCTGTCAGAGTTTACATGCCCAGGTCACCTGGCAGTGAGGGAGTTCCTGGGCTGCTAGGTCCACGGTGCCCTTATCCCTGAGCTGATGGACCTGGACATTCAGTGGTCACCAGAAACTGTGTGCTTGGAATATCACCTTTCTGCAACCCTGCTGGGCTTTGGAAGAAGAGCCCTGAAGCAGACTACTATGTTGAAAGAATTGCTGGCAGTAGGTACTGTGGCCTCAATCCTAGGCTTGCCTGGGCCGCGTCTCCAGTGTGATCCTGGATGGGTCTGGAGTCTCGGCTACCTTTTCTTACTCATCCATGCAAAACGGTTCAAATCATGCATGTCCACAGCTGGATGCCAAACTGCGTGCTGGTAGCTCCTACCTCGGCTGTAGTTGTGGCAGTCTGGACCCCAGAGACTGCAGGTCTGAACCCCAGGGAAGGATTAAGAAGGAGAATGTGGGTCTTTTGACAAACATCTCAGCAATTTTGAGATACCATTGTGCCATTTTCTTGCCCTGCCCTGTATCTAAATGTCAGAGGACTGACATTGGTCATACCAGGTGTTATTAAAAATAGGGGGAAGAATTTAACTGAAAGCAGATGGCATTGGACTAGAGCACTACCTCAGTCTGATTAAGAAAACTACTGATTGAGGAGAGCCTCTTTCTGCCTCCTGAGCCGTTTGGTAACGTCTGGAGACTGCCTGGCTGTCATGCTGCTGAGGTCCGCTCCATCCACAGGAGGCCTAGGGGTAGCACTTAAATAGTTCCCTGAGGTACGCAGGCGGTCCTGCCACAGTAATCAGTGAGACCTAGAGACGAGGTTGAGAAACCCGGTTACTCAGCCAGTGCTCGTGTTGTTATGGTATGCCAGTCATCATCCTAAGTGCTGCAGAGGTAATTAAATGCCTTCAGCTGCCCTGAGTTGTGACATCGGAGCTGTTATACTCCTGCTAAACCGATGGGGCATCGGGGCACACAGAGGTTAAATAACTGGACCTGATTCCCATGTCGGGCCAACGTCCCAATTGGGATGAATCAGGAGCAGGCAGAGCCAGGTGTTGAACTCAGACTTTCTGGCTCCTGCGTCCATTCTGTGGCCTGTGCTGCTCCCCGTTGGGAGGCTTACGGGCTCTGAACCCCACTTTAAGCTCTGAGCCCAGCTGCCGTATACCTCGACATTTGCGTGTGGGAAGAGTTCGAGCCCTTCAGTTCAGGCCTTGAAGAGGAGGGCTGTGGCTCCAGGACCCAGGCTTGTCTGCAAAAGCCTTGTTTCCAGGTACAGGATGGGCTGAGCTGTGACTGGTGGGCTCTGCTGTGTTGTTGCAGAGGTAAAGACAACTGTGGTGTACCCCGCCACTGAGAAGCACCTACAGAAGTACCTGCGCCAGGACCTCCGCCTGCTCCGAGAGACGGGAGAGGACTACCGGAATGTGACCTTACCCCACCTGGAGTCCCAGAGCCTCAGCATCCAGGTGATTGGCTGCCGAGCCCTTCCTGGGGCTGCTTTCTCTCACAGAGCATAGAGTCTTGCCAGTGCCAGCAAGCCCCTGGGGGTGGCAGAGAATTCGTGGAACTAAGGCCCCGCCACAGAGCTGACTCCTTAGACAGTCAGAGATCAGGACACAGGAGGTGATGAGCACAGGTAAGGGGAGCAGGAAGCGTCTGTGGACAGAGTCCCAGGGAGGACTGTGGGAGATTTTATCTGGTGCAGTCACGGCAGGTTTCTTGGAGAAAGGGACTGACCCTGATCTCGGGCCCCCGAGGGGCTTTGGTGGGGACCCTAAGCTCTCAGGAGGAGTTGGAATCTGTTCTGGGCCTCGTCCCTGGCCTGGGAAGAGGTGAGACTTCAAGCACAGCTGTCGCCCTGACAGTCTCAGAATGACTGAGCCGTTGCCGAAGGCCAGCGAACAGATGAAAGACCAGCACCGGGTCAGGCTCGCCCTGGTCCAGCGTCTGATCCCTGACTTACCTGCAGCACCAGCCCGCAGAAGCTGAGTCTAGAGTAGAAAACTTCTCTGTTGGGTCACCCGCAGCACCCGGTGGTCACGGAGTTTGGCAGTCAGGGTGGCAAAGGGCTCTGGCTGAGTCCGATGTGAGGCTGCTTAGCACAGAGATTCCGAAGCTCCTTGGCCTAGGCCGAGTGCCAGCTAGAACCTCTGCCCAGAATTGGCCCCATGTGGGCGCTTAGAGTTAAGTGTGATGGATGCTTATGGATGAGTCACTTCGTTGCCCACTGACTGACTCTCAGTGGCTCCTTCTCCCTCTTGTTTCCGTGAGCACTTCTTCCGCTCCCGAGATGGGGGTCCCGAGCTGACAAGTATTCTGATGGTTACTTGGGCGGTCCTCTCTGCCCCAGAAGATGAGGGTGCTGCTGTGAGGGTATCCTGGAGGCTGAGGCAGGGAGGGGAATGCTACATGTTAGAGGAGAGCCCGGCCACAGAGTGAGTTCAAGGCCAGCCTGAACTACATAGTGAGACCTTGTCTGAAAACACTGACATATTAAAGAGGGAGAAGTGGGGTTGCTCTTCTGTCCTCACACCTGTCTGGCCATCACTCGGCCTCTGTCTGAGTCATTTTCCTGTCACTGGACACAGTAACTGACATCTGCATTTTAAAAGGCGGAGAGGTTGTTTTCGCTCATGGTCTCAGCAGAAACAGCAGAGCAGAGGGACTGGAGGACAGGAGGGGCTTGGCCCCTGGGACCAGAAAGCGAGGAGGGAGGAAGTGAGGGCTGGAGTACACCCGCCCAGCCGGTGCCCTGCCTCTCACGAGACCGTGGGGAGGTGGTTTCGATCTAAACCACGGCAGCCCATCCTTACACCTCTCCAGCGCCACCTTCGCTCTTGCCTGCTTGCCTCCTTTCCTGTGGTAATTGGTCTTTCCAATATGGGAATTGAACCCAGGGCTGCCTTGACATTAAGCTACATCCCCATCACTTTTCCGTTTTTAAATTTATTTTCTCAATTTTTTTTTTTTTTAGTATGTTTGCAGTACATAGTGTTTACCTTTCTTGTATAGAGTTGATACATGGACATGACACTTATTAATTAATTGTATTCTCTTTTCCACTTTCTCTTCCCTTCCCCCATCCCTCTGTCTCTTGATCCTCTTCCCGTTTGAGAAAGATCCACCATTTTTCTGTTTTTATTTTATTGATGGATGGATAGATTCACTGTTTGGTACCAGGAATCAAACTCAGGGCCTCGCATTGCCAGGCAGGCACTGCGCTGCTGAGCTATATTCCCAGGCCTGTGTTTTTATTAGAGACAGGCTCTCATTATGTGGCCCAGGTTGGGCATCAGCTGGCCACCCTGCCTCAGCCTCAGGCTCAGGGTGACAGGCGAGCAGCCTCTTCCTCCCTGAGCTCTCGGCCGGGAGCTCTGTGCATATCTCTGTGAAGGTCCTCCCCAAACGCCTGAAGTGTAGGTCTTCACCAGCCTGGTTTATGAAGGAAGGTCCCGTGCTTGCCCAGGGTGGCAGCGAGTTGGTAGAGGAAGGGGAAGATGAAATTGAATGTCATGGAGCTCAGAGGCCAGTCTCATGTGGACTGCCTGCTGCTTTTCGGTGGGAGGTGGTGCCTGGAGGTGGGAAGCAATGGTAAGGGGGCCTGCTGGGGGTGCCAGAGTGATCTGGGTGGGGAGTTGCACTTCTCCTTCCCCTCTGTTCCTGGAGGCTTTAGGTCAGCTGCCAAGTGCTTCATTTTCTTCTCTCATTGGTGAGAAAGGAAATATCTCTGAATAGTCATGGCCTGTGGGTTATGCATGATGCTGGCCATGGTCACTGTGTGAGGAGCCACCACCAGGTGCCCTCCAGGCCCCTCCCAGGAAGGGCCACCTCTGTCCTGGAAGGCCACCTCTTCTGCGGTGAGTGGGCTGCATTGTGACCAGCCTTTGGGTGTGTTCAGGGGGCTTAGAGATGCCCTGGCCTGAAATGCTTCCAGTGAGAAATTACAGGGCTGGGAGAGGCACAAATATCAGTGGCAAATGTCCTCTGCTCCCTCCCATTCTAGGCTCAGGCTAGAAGGTTACTGCCCCAGGTCCGAGCCCTGGCCAGGACGCTGCCTGTGCCAGCACCTGGAACAGGGGAGGAGGACTGTCATGGTCTGGTTCTGCAGGTCCTCTGGTCCCCCTGGGGTGGGCTCCCTTCCTCCATCAGAGCATTTCGAGGCCCTTCTGACTGGAGAAGGAGGAGACACTGTGGCGCCAACCACTCTCCTGTCTGGGCCTCCAGCAGGTTTCTCTTTTGGATGGAAGATGTTCACGCCAGGTGGGATCCCAGGTCTAGGAGACATGGAGGACAGCCAGGGTCCCTGCGCTTGAACTCTGCAAGCCCATCTCTGTGAGTTGGGCTGCCTCAGAAAGGCCCTCACACTGTCCGGTAAAGGGCATCGTTAGATACACATGGGGCTGGGCAAGTGTCCTCCTGAGCCTGTCTCCCTGGAGCCCTGTGGGCAGTGCAGGTTCACTGTTGCATGAGGTCAGGGCAGACATGGCTGTGAGTGCACAGCAGAGCATGTGTGCTGACCCGGAAGAGCTTACAGGGCACGGCTGGGCTGAGCTGCAGAGACCTGGGGTGACTGTGGATTGAAAGCCACTGGTGACAGAGTGGGAACTTCTTCTAGACCCATGAGGCCATGCTGGGGACAGCCAGCCTGATGGGATCCTCGAGCTAAGCAGTCTTTTAAAAATGGGTAGGTAGAAGGGACAGTGAACTTACCTGGGCTATTTTGCAAACCATCTCTCCCCTCCTTTCCAGTGGGTGTATAACATCCTTGACAAGAAGGCCGAAGCTGACCGGATTGTTTATGAGAACCCAGATCCCTCTGACGGCTTTGTCCTCATCCCTGACCTCAAGTGGAACCAACAGCAGGTAGAGATTTTTCTCTGGAGTGCTCTGGTCTCTGCCCACTGTGCTGCAGGTTGCTGGCCTCTTCTGGCTGCCCTACTTTCTCACACTGGCCTCTCTGATCTGAGTACAATTACCCAGCATGGGTGGCCTAAGCTTTCCATGGTGACAGCCTGTATACCTGTCACACACAGATGTTTTGACTTTCATGGGTCAGCTGGAAGCCTTTTCTTGTTCTGAGTAACTGCCCCCACTGGGGTTCCATGGGCCATTCCGTAACCAGCCTGGGGACTTGGGCTGCCAGCTTTCCTTCCACCAGTGCCAGGATCCCCAAGGACAGTGTTTACATTCTCCCCATCCCCCTGGACACCGGCAGACCCGGGCAGGCTTGTGTGCTAACATGTTGGCAGCAAGAGCCATGGTGATTGAGCCACGGAGTCCCTGCCCAGACTGAGCTGCAGACTAGGTTTCCAGCAGTCCAGACCTCCACTCCAGCCTCTCAGCTTCTGGTTCCCTGGCCTCCATGCCCTGCCTGATCCAGCTTTAGACCAGCTCTCAAGATACTGGAGGAACCAGAGGATGCCCCGGAACTGTAATCTAGATCTTTGAGTATGTGCATCTCAGGCAGAGGAGAGAGCGGCTCACTCTCTAGTTCAGGCTGACCTCAGATCACTGTGTAGCCTCCTGCATGCCGGATTACAGGCATGTGCTACAATCCCTGACTCCCTCTGGCAGATCTTGAGTCAAAGCCTGGTCATAGGAGGTGCACCCTGGGAAGAAGGAACGTCTGCCTCACTGGACTCCTGAAGACTGAAGAGTTCGTAACTGGAGAGCATGCAGCCCAAAGGCCAGGACACTGCTAAGGATGGAGTTGTACATCTCCATTCCAGAAGCACCGAGTGTATCTGAGCCCGTGGTGCTGCCAGTGGGACTCTTTGATATCTAGGGCTGGCAGGTATCTGTCTCACCTGCCAGGGAGATTCCCAACACATACCGTACCCACCCCCCGTCATTTTTAAAACCAGAAAGACAGCTGGGTATGGTGTCTCACAGCTGTAATCCCAGCATTCAGGAGGCAGAGGCAGAAAGATTGCCTCAAGTCCGAGGCCAGCCTGGGCTACATAGAAAGTTTAGGGCCAGCCTGAACTTTACAAAGCCCTGTCTCAAAAAACTAAAAAAACCCAGAAAGACCGCTGGCTGTGGGAGTTGGTGCATACCTGCAATCCCATCACTCAAGAGGCTGAGGCAGAAGAATCGCTGCAAGTTCAAGGTTAATCTGGGCTATATGACAAGACCCTATTTCGGAAAACCAAGAAAAGAAAAAACATAAGAAAAGAAACAGGAAAGGCATTGGGAACTGCCTTGAGCCTTCATCTCTCAAGGATTTTGAAGGTGCTGGCCTAAATTGTCAGGCTGTGTCTTGCAGGTCTTTGCTTAGTTTCTGCTTGGCTTTTAATGGTTCCTCAGATCCTTAACTTGTGACAGCACTGAACTTGATTGCTCCCTAAAAGTTGGCAGTGTGTCCAACAGGAAGACGGGCCAAATCGGGCTATTGTTCCTTGTTCCAAGGCCAAGGAAGGATGCTCCAGCATTTGCTTTGAGAAATCTTCCTGGCACCCTTAAGTTTCCTGCTGCTTTTTTTCAAAGTTAATCTCTTTTTCTTTTCATTTTTTTGACGTGCTGCTGATAGAATCTCGGTCTTCAATGCATGCTAAGTTCATGCTGTACCACTGAGCCAAAAACCCCAGACTCTGGAAATACATAACAAAACATATGTATATATGTTTCATTTGAGACAAGATCTCACTGCTTGGTGCAGGCCAGCCTTGAACTCACCTTGTAGCCCAGACTGGCCTCGAACTCATGGCAGTCCTCCCACCTTAGCCTCCCAAGTGCTGGGTTTAGAGGCATGAGCCACCCTGCAGCCTCGAAGTATTTTTTGTTTTGTTTTGTTTTGTCTCCAAATTGATGGTCCCATATCGATTGATTTGTTCTTCCCATCCGTTCCACTAAGTATATATCAAATACCAGGTGCTGCTAGAGATTGCCTCCCCAAAGGCTGTGCCATTCCTGCCCTGGCTCTCCACCAAAGAGATCGCCTGCTTGTTCTCTGTCCTGTTTGTTAATGCGTGCACATGGTGAAAGTGCAGCCAGCAGGGGATGTGCAGGGAAATTGAGTTCCCTCCCCTGCCTGTGTCTCTACTTTCCTTCCCCAGAAACAACCCTTGTGGCTGTTTCTTTGTCTCTCCTTCCAGGCACAATCTGTCTTTGTCTATGGTGTATATAAACCTGTACATATGTGTACATCCAGACATAGGTGTATTTTCATTTCATACATTTTACCTTCCTTGGTCTAAGATGTTCAGACCAGAGCACCCTTCCTTCGAGTCCATGCAGAGGTCAAGATGTGGCTTTCCCACACTCAGCCTTCTTGTCTCCCCCTTGCTAGGACCTGGTTCATTTGATTTTCCTGACAGCCATGTAGAAAGGGACGGATGGCATTCAGCGGGCCCCTGTCTGGGCTGCCAGCCTCAGGCACTCTGTCAATCAGGCCTGTAGGTTGGGAGGATTTGTGGCTGCCTCCAGAACATCTCCGGCTTGTCTGATGGGAAGGATGGTCCCTTTTCCTCCTCACTCAGCCTGTGAGCTGACGCCCAGCAGCGGGCCCTAGCCTCCAGTGGAGCAGAGATGGGATTCCGTGTCACATGTGGGATTTGTCAGCAGACATGAAATAAATGCTACTATTATTTGGGTATCTCGTGACAGTGACTCGGAGTCCCTTTATAGCCACACACACACACACATACACACACACACACACACTCAGCATTCTTGTTTCCTGGTTTCTCCTTGGCGTCTTCACCAGGGAGAGAGTACATTTCCTGGGCACAGGCCATGAAGGGAGAGTCCAGAAGAGACATGGGCAAAACAGGCCCACAGGGCCCACCTCACTCACGTGCAGGACACCTGGCCCGGGAGCCCGATTCTCAGAGCTCTGACAGGGAAGAATGCTGTGTAGTACAAAGAGGCCACAACACGTGGGCCCTGGGGTCACCTGGCAGACTTTACCGAGTTTTTAGGTCGGCATCTTTGCAAGTTTGGCTGGGTGACTCATGGTCCCCAGATACCACCATAAGGAATCTAGCAAGTCACACTGTAGGGCTGGGCACCTTGCCCTCAGAGCCCAGAGCTCTGGAACCTTGGCACGGTGGGCACATGAATGTGATAACGAGGCACAGTCAGGGTTTGGGAGGAGCAGGGAGCGGTCGGGGGTGGTTTCCAGGCAAGAGGAAGAGTGTATTTGTTCTCTGGCACAGATCTTGTTTACTGGTTCTTTGCTATATGTGACCCCCAGGTTTTCAGCCAGGCCTTGTTTTCAGGAAGAACAGCAGGAAAGGCTGCCCAGCGATGGGATGGTGCTGAGTGTTGAGCAGGCCTTGGGCTCCCCTTTCCTCCCCACATCCGTTTACATGAACTTTAAACTCTAGCTGGACAAATAAGGCAGCTCCCTCTCCCAGCTCCAGGCCTACAACACACTTCCATTGTCCCTTCTCTGGAAGTCCTATCTAAACCCTGCCTCTTCTTGAAGACCCAGCTCCAGGAGGCCTGCCTGGATCCCTGCAGCTAGCTAGAGCCTGTGTGTCCCCTGCACCTTCATCACGTTAGTCTCAGGGCTGTGGCTTCATGGCACATAGAGCACGTGTGCATGGTCCCAGATCGGCGCCCCATCACGCCAGCACATGCACAAAGTAACGATATTGCACTGTGTAAGAAGAGTGACTTTGTACACGAATCATACTTTAAACTCTTAGAAGAAAACTCTCTCCTCACCCCCCCATTTCTCAGGATGTTCAGTGGATACGATCTAACCCTAGTTCCTAGCAGACCAATACGTGCAAGCCTTGCTTTTATTTTGGGTTTTGTTTTTATTTTCTTTTTTGAGACAGGGTCTTGCTTTGTAGTTCAGGCTGGTCCTGAACTCAACCTCGAACTCAGCAATCCTCCTGCCTCTGCCTCCTGAGTGCTGGGATTACAGGTGTGAGCCATCACACTCAGCGTTGTAGTACGTGGTACTGATTGCTGGTGGCTGTGAGTCACCACACTGGGCATTGTTGTATGTGGTTACTCAGGACCTTGCATTTGCAAGGCTGGTGCTGGAACCACTGAGCTAAATCCCTGGCCTGGAAGCCCTGGTTTTAGATAGTCCCACTTATCCTGGGTCCCAGGACACCTTTAGTGTGTAGAGGTATGTCCCACTGTGGAGTCTCCTGGATCGGCTGTGGAGGCACTGCCCATCTTGAGGGTGGGCAGTTCCAGGGTTGGCAGCTTCTATGGTGCTGCCCCCTTTCTCCCTCTGTCTCCATGCAGCTTGATGACCTGTACTTGATCGCCATCTGCCATCGCCGAGGAATCAGATCACTCCGGGACCTGACTGCGGAGCACCTGCCACTGCTCAGGAACATCCTCCAGGAAGGGCAGGTGAGTCACTTCCCTGAGCTCACATTCCAGTGTGGCCCTTGGGCCTCTCTCCTTACCCTCCCCAGAGTCTATGCTTGAAAAAGCTTTCTCAGGATGCCAGCCTTGAACCTTAAGGGTTGATTTACAAGGCCCTTCATACCCTAGTCCTGCTTGATCTTATAGCTCTATTCTCGGCTATCTTTCCTGACACCCTGCCTTCCTCTGCAGGCTCCATCTGCAATCCTCTCCACCTGGTAGGCCAGTAGTGGCAAACCTGTGGCACATGTGCTGCAGCGGGCTGTTTGCATCACTGAAAGCTCTGAAAGGTTTGCCATCACTGCTGCGAACACATGTCCTCAAGTCCTGGCCCCTCCTCCTATAGCTCTGCCCCTTGGGATCACAGATCTCATTCTTGACAAGGTGATTTTCTGGAGTTGATGGTCAACTGACTGACTTATGTGTATACACGTCCTCCTGTGTAGAGGATGGCCCGCATTCTGTAGCACCTAGATTTTGGGGATAACCCCTATCTGGGACCTCTGTTGAAGGAAATGAAATTATAAGAGTACCAAAAAGAGTCCTAGATCTAGGGGAAGGTGGCAGAAGAGTGACTAGAATCTTAGGTTATGACCCTGGCCTGACATTATTGCCCTAGCCAACCAACTGGCCCCAGGGCAGGTTAGTTCCTCTGCAGATTTCTGTGTCTGGCTGGGATTCCTTCTCTTTTTTTGGTGGTACTGGGGATCAAACTCAGGACCTTGCACTTGCCAGGCAGGCATGGAACCATCCCCAGCTACGCTCCACCCTTTCTGCTGTGAAACATGAAGATACACTACATACTTGTTGTGCAAGGGCCGAGGCTCACAGCCAGAGAGAGCTCTGCCCATTTCTGCCATTTCCTCAGCACTCTCACTTGACCTGTCTCCCCTTTCCCCAGCCTGCCAGTGTCACCCTCTCTGGCTGCCTTCAGCTCTCTGAAGCTGCTTACTTCTGTCAGGTGGTGTCTCAGGGACACCGGAACCACACTGCTCTGCTTGGGTAGCTCCCCTCCGTGTGCCTGGTCCCGCCAGTACTGCTCCTGGATCCAGAGTGAGCACTGTGGTCGAGTGTGACTCTGAGGTGTGGTCTGAGCTCACTGAGGCCCTAGTCTTTTCTGCTTCACTTTTGACTGCGTTGGGATCTGACTGCGAGGGAATCAGGGTCTCCTCTTAATGCCAGTAGGCCTCTGGGCCCTGAGCACCTCCTGCTCAGCAGGGTGGAGGTGGGAAGAGTGACCAGCTCTGAGTAAATGCCTTTCTGCCTTCACAGGAGCCCCACTGAGGTCTGTCTGGGCAGCCTCTCCCATCGCCCTCCCCAGCCTTTACATTTTGTATGTGCCCAGCACATAGACCTCCATCTCTGTTGTTCCCAGGCCTCATTCCAAGAAAAAGCAAAGCTTCCTCCCACATGCCTTAGGATTTACTGAGCACTTTACAGACCTCAGTTGCAGGAGTCTGGGGCCTGTCCTTAGGCACTGACAGGCACAAATTGGATTCCCATAAGAAGCCAGTTTCTCATTCCCGGTTGGGAAGGAGCCCTGACAAGAGGCCACATCCCCTTCCTTTCCTCCCTAGCTTTGATCCTGTGCCCATGTTTATTCATTTCCTAGAGTAGAAGACAGGCTGTCCTCTAGACAGTGGGCCAGGAGCCACTTGGAGGGTTTTTCTAGTTATCTTGGGCTAACCTGGGCTAAGACAGAGGTGACTAAGGTGGGAGATGTGGCACTGGCTGGCCAGTAGGGTGGTGACATTCCTGCCACTCCCCTTCCTCCCCAGGAAGCCATCCTACAGCGCTACCAGCTGCCGGGAGACCGCCTCCGAGTGTACCTGCACTACCTGCCGTCCTACTACCACCTGCATGTGCACTTCACTGCCCTGGGCTTCGAGGCCCCCGGCGCAGGCGTGGAGCGTGCCCACCTGCTGGCAGAGGTGATTGAGAACCTGGAGTGCAACCCTTCGCACTACCAGAGTCGTACTCTCACCTTTGCCCTTAGGGCCGACGACCCCCTGCTCAGGCTCCTGCAGGAGGCACAGAAGCAATGAGCACAGCATTCGGGGCAGTGTGGGCTGGGCTTTTATCTTTGGGGTAATGGATCTGTTTTGTACCGAGTTATCCCTGATCAGTTAATAACACACCCGGCTGATGGATGAGAGCTGATGGCCTGGCCTGTGAGGGGGCCGAAGGTGGGCAGAGCTGGAGAGTAGATGGGGGAGGGTGCAGGTCAAGGTGGTGCCACAGGCGATGAGTGACAGCACCCCAGGAGGTCGAGGGCTTCCTCCCTCTGTGTTCTCCTTCCTCTGCATGCATATTGGTTTCTTGCTGAGTTGGTGCTTCCCTGTTTGCACTCCTATTGCCACCTTCCTCCCCACCCCAACTCCCCTTTGGGGAGGTCCCCAGAAAAACATATTTGAAACTTTACGGAAGTGGCTGACAGGGTTTTGGACGCCACTTCCTCCTCACTCTCCCTCATCGTGGCCACACCCTGCATGTGAATCAACTCTGTTGATAAAATTTTTTGAGAGGATGGGGGACCACGATGCCTGGAAATGGGCCGGTTTTAATGAGAATCAGATCATGCTCCCTCCAAATGCCTGCCTTCACCTCCTATTTAATCAGCTGGCGCTTGGCCTTGACTTCATTATCTGGGTGGGAAGACAAAACAAGACACACCGAGCAGACAGAAGATAAGTGCAAAACAGTGTTATCAGCAAGGGCAAAGTAGAGGACAGCAGTCAATACAGAAGTACAGGGGTGTGGCCTTGGTGCAGTCTGCTCCACACTTCCACAGAACCCCAAGGCCAGGAGGCACGGTGGAGGAGGTGTCGAAGCTGATGACCCAACGCAGAGCCAGTGGGCACATCTGGGAAGGCTGTCCTGTGAGGGCTCTCACTACAGGACAAAGGACAGTGGCATCACTCGGAGAGGGGCCAGTGGTTGGAGAGGGGCCAGTGGTTGCTGCTTCGTCAGGGTGGGACTGAGAACTGCCCTGTGGGAAGACAGGATATTGGGCTCGGCAGTGACAAGAGGGGAAGTGTGTGAGACAGCAGGTCCTCCAGTCCAGCCTTCCTGCAGCTCTCCAGCAGGCCCGGGTTTCGATAGCCAGGGCTGTGATGAGGAAATCATCTCCGGATGATCGAGGCAGGCGGATCTGTCCGAGGTGCAGTTAGCCAGATCCACTTGATGTGGCTTTCTGGACCAAAGGGAAGTGCCTTGTGGGCAGGGCAGGCCACTGCCAGGCCTGTTACATGGACGCTTCCTGGCTGTCCATGGCCCAGTCAAGTCCCTCTTCTTTTTGGCTCATTCTGTGAGGAGGGGCCTGTTCTTTCCATTGGCATGGAAGGGGCTACAGAAACATGGCCACTGTGCTGTCTCCCTGGTCTGCAGCAGCCCCCTTGCTCTTCCCACCCTAGGTCTGCATCCTACTGAGGCTCCTGCCAGGCAGTCTATGCAGGGTGCCACTGTGCCGGGTATGGTGCTGTCCCCGGGAGCACACTTGGGGTGGTCCTGTCCATCTGCAGCATGACTTGTCCAGGTAGCTCTGCATACCTCCAACTCCTGCCTGTAACTGAGTTGTCTGCCTTCTCTGCTCCATCAGGAGGGCCATGAGAATAGGAAGTCGTTTGGGTCATCTCCCTCCCCGGCACCTGGGTGCTGTCTGATTGACAAGTCAATTGTAATACTTCATGGAATTTTTCTGGACCTTTGGTCTCTCTCCATGTCACAGATAAATGGAGATGTGTTTCAGACAAACATAAGCTCCAAGAAGCAGAAACTCCCCAGCCTCTGTTCACCCTTTATCTGGGGCCCAGGGTGGCGTTTGCCTGGAGATGAGTTCAGTAACAGCGGGTGTGGAGTGGAGCTGGGCTCTGAAGTAGCTGCTCTTCCCTGTGCCTCCCCACACCCTACCAGCACCCAGTACCCAGCACCCAGCATCCTGCGCCCCAGAGCCTCCTGACTTTACCCTCAGCCTCATCTGCAGTGCAACTGTCCTCTGCCTCGGAGTGCCCTCAAGCCTGCCACATCCCGCTCACCCTTCCCCATAATCCCAGACAGCTCCACAGTGGCCTTTGCCCCACTCTGATCTGCTGTCTACCTGGTGTGGCTGCAGGAGGAGGGCAGCAGGTGGGGTATGACTGCTCGTCTTTTTTGGCTTTGTCCATTTGCCCCGAAGTTTCCTAATAGAGCCCAAGTGCCCTCTGTGAGCACAAATCAGGAAAAAGAATTCATGATGTGTCTTTCATGTTCCTGCTAAATAAAGATCCTCCATTTGAAAAATTAGAACAGTCTTAGCCAGGCATGGTAGTGCACTTCTGTAGTCCAGCTGAGGGAGGCTGAAGCAGGAGGATCACCATGAGTTCAAGGCCAGCCTGGGCTACACATAGCGAGACCTTGTCTAAAAAAAACTACCTACAAAGTAATATTTGAAAATATTTTCCATGTAATACATCCGTACCTAAAACATTTGAATCCAGTCTCCCTCAGTATCCCGAGTTCCAGTTCAGTTGCAGGATGCCTGTGCTTGTTCCAAAACCCCTGGATGCTCAAGTATCTTGAGTTAGTGTGTACACATAACCTATACACAGCCTCTTACATACTTTAAATCACCTATATGTTACTTATGATGTCTGATACACTGGACTCTATATCCACAATATATAATGGGGTCCATGGTGGCTTAAGTCAGATAGGAGTTAAGTCTAATTTTTGAAGTAGTCATTTCATTGGCAGATAAAAATTGTGTACTGTGCAGGGAATGATGTCAAAAACAAACAGCAAACTACATGTTCAGTACAGATCCACACGCAGGCTAGGCGAATGCTGTGCCCCGGCCGCCTCCCCTGCCACTTCTGTTTTTGAAACTCACACAGCTAGAAAGCCAAGAATTTTTTTTTCATATAGGTCTTCTATCTCTTCCTTCAGAAAAGATCATTTTTATCCCCTAAATTATGTAATACTGAAATTTCCTTTATTGCATAAAATGATAATCAGTGATAGCTGGGGGTTTTTTTTAAAAGATTTGAATCTATTGGTACATTTTATATGCACATCATGATAATGACAGTTGTTTTTAAGTATCCTGACAAAATAAATGTTGGCAACCCTAAATTTGTTTTTATCATTAATGAAATTATATTGGGGAATCTGTGTCAACTTGAAGTTATCAAGTAAATGCTGTTAACAGGGATTGAATCAATTTAAAGTGTTTTAGTTTATATTCAGTGTAATAAACAAGCATTGAATATCTACCCTTTTCTGTTTTTGGTCTTTGCAAACAACCTGGACTTGCCAGGGATGGTGGCTCACACCTGTAATCCCAGCACTTAGAAGGCAGGGCCAGGAGGATTGCCATGGGTTTGTGAAACAGTGATAACAGTGCCTACCCCAGAGAGGTTTTGCTATATGACTAGATAGCAGATATTTTGCTATATGACTAGAAGTGCTAGGTCAATTTATGTTATTAGCTCACATTAAAGTCTGTTTTATGATGAAAATGTTTAAAAATTCCTCAAATAATTTTCAAGTATATAATGCAGTGCTACATAGTGAGTTCAGGGTCAGCCTGAACTACACCTTGCCCCCCCCCCCAAAAAAAGAAAGAACCTACACTTAGGTGTGCTCATATAGAATTTAAATTTCAAAGGACTACCAAGTAACAATGAAATAATGCCTTTTAGAAGGAGTAATGTATCCATGGTAGTTTACTCCAAAGAGGAGCTAAACCTGTAATTTTAAAAACTACTTTTAGCCAGGTCTGCTGGTACACTCCTGTAATTCCAACACTTGGCAGGCTGAGTCCGGAAGATTGCCATGAGTTCAAGGCCAGCCTGAATTGTATAGCAAGACCCTGTTAAAATAAATAAATAAATAAAAACAGGGCTGGGGATTTAGCTCAATGGGTCAGGTGCCTATCTTCCAAGCACAAGGGCCCGGGTTATCCCCAGTAACCAATACTGGGCGTGGAGACTCAACGCCCAGCAGCAATCAGTACCACATACCACAGTGCCGGGTGTGGTGGCTCACTCCTGTATTTCCAGCACTCGGGAGGCAGAGGCAGGAGAATTCCTGTGATGTGAGTTTGAGGCTGAGTCAGGGCCAGCCTGAACTACCAAGCGAGACCCTGGCTCAAAAAAATAAACACAAAAACCCTGAAACAAAAAACCAAGACCTTTTAACAGACAAAAATTGCCTGTATCCATGGTGTACAACCAGATATTTTGCTATATGACTAGAAGTGCTAGGTCAATTTATGTTATTAGCTCACATTAAAGTCTGTTTTATGATGAAAATGTTTAAAAATTCCTCAAATAATTTTCAAGTATATAATGCAGTGTTACTTACTGTAGTCACCATGTTGCACAATACATCTAACTAAAAGTTTGTATCCTTCCATCATCTGCCCCACTACCCTTGCCAACCACCTTTGTACTGTTTCCGTGTTTGACTTTTTAAGATCCACATAAAAGGGAGATCCTGTACTGACTTTCTGTGCTTTGGGCCAAAACCTGATAATCGTTAGCCAAGAACAAGGACGAGCACAGGCTGGCAGTCAGGGAGCCTGGGTCTCCACGGCTGGGAGGCAGAGCAGAGCCTGGGGCAGGTCTTGCCACACTGGGAGGAAGAAAAGCTGGGCTGGCTGAGACTCGGGGTAGAGTGTCGCTTACCCCTACAGGAGGCCGCTGGCTTGGTCCCCAGCACCAGGGCATCGGGGAGCTAAGGCCGAGGGGAAGATCTGTAATGGCCTGTTCCTTCTCTGCTGGTTACTAGCACGGACTTGACATCATAACCAAATGGGATCTCCGTCTAGTTACATAACGCTTGTGAAACAGTGATAACAGTGCCTACCCCAGAGAGGTTTGTGGGGGTGAACAGGATTTGGGGAGGTACAGCTATGCTGTGTGAGGAACCAAAATGGATGTGATCAGAGATAGTTTTGGTTAGATACATGCTATGGCCTGAATTTGTGTCCCCCAAAAATTCACATGTTGACATCCTAACCCCAAAGTGATGGTATTTGTCCTTGGGAAGAAAAAAGAAATGATAGGCAAGGCGAAGAGAAAATTCTGTGAAAGCAGAGCCCTCGTGGGAATAGTGTAAGAGACTCAAGACCCCTCTGTTCTCTTCTACCATGAGAGGTGACAGAAGTCTATGAACCAGGAAGCGGCCACTTAGCCAAATGGCCTGGTACCTTGAGTTTGGACTCCAGCCTCCAGAATGGTTAGATACAAATTTCTGATGTTTATAAACCATATTGTCTATGGTATTTTGTTACAGCAATTCAAGTGGACTAAGACAATACTAAAATTAAGACAATACTAAAATAAATACTAGAAAAAGCTTGTAAACTCCTATACGATGCAGTGCAGGCATCACAGCTCAGAGATTTTAAGAAAAAAAGCAAGCCATGAACTGTGCTTCATTGACTGCGGCGCCAAACAGAGCCAGGGGCTGCATGCCGGGATTTCTGCAGATCTCCAGCGTGAAGGTTCCTGGAGTGCATTTTATTTTTTTAGGTTTTTTGAGACAGGGTCACGCTTTTGTGGTTCAGGGTGGCCCTGAGCTCAGCCTCAAACTCACATCACAGCAATCCTCCTGCCTCTGCCTCCCAAGTGCTGGGATTACAGGCGTGAGCCACCACGCCCGGCACTGTGGTATGTGGTACGGGTTGCTGCTGGGGTGAGTCTCCACGCCCAGTATTGTTATGTGGTTAACAGGGATCAAACCGGTTCCTTGTGCTTGCAAGACAGGCGCCGGAACCACTGAGCTAATTCCCCGGCCCCCTGGAGTGCATTTTAGACTTGGCTGACAGGCAGGCTTCTCCCTCAGCAACAGTTGATGTCTCCTGCCATTGAGAACCCTGGGAACAGTTTAGCTCCATGGTCCAGCCATAGAGATCTGATAAAAATAGGAGCCGAAATACCATCTTGGAGTTGCTATTTTTAAAAGCATCTGAGATGCTGGATTGGGTTTATTTCTTCCTGAAACGGCATCTTGCTGTCCCTTCCTCCGTGGGCAGGATCTTAACGTGGCACATCTGAGGGACAGGAGCCAGAAGCCTGGGAAGCACGTTTGTCAAATGGTTCCGTGGCTGCTGCCCACACCCACTGCCTTCCAGGGAGGAACTGCAGGGCTGAGGTCTCCCAGGTCTAGATGTACCTTGCCAGACACAACCTTCTCCCTGTCTCCTCCCCGCGTTCCTAAGGCTCCTCTGGTTGCCCCAGCAGAGGTGTCCTGCCATGCAGGGTTGTCCTGCCACGCCCATTGCAGAAGAGGTTAAAGGCAAACAGAGGAAGTTGACACAGACGTGGCACTGTTTGGAAGCAGATTAGGACTCAGATCTATTCCTTAGGTTGTCTTGGTCTGCTTTCAGCCCCGCTAGTCTGAGAGAGGAAGAGTCTACAGGAGCCAAAGTCCTGCTTGCCCTGTCATATGCCTCTTGGGAAGCAGCTTGTAGTGTCCTGTAGATGGGCCAAAGGGTATAGTGGTGTTGCAGGTGCTCCAGGATGCAGTGCGTGGGATGAGAAAGCACCGGGGTCTCTCCTGCCCTACAGATGGTAGGGCTAGTAGGCAGCCAGATAAGCTTCCTGCTGTGCCCTTAGAAATGGCAGGGAAAAGGACATCAGTAAGCACATTGTGGCCTATTGGGAGGACATCAGAATTAGTCATGTAGTTTCTGCACACCTAGGAACCAGGTCTGGGACCACCTGGGAAGGGACAAACCTGAACAAAAGTTCAAAGAACTATTCTACCTTCGTGGAAATAGCGAGGTTATATATAGCACCTTCCGCTTTGGGGACAAATTCATATTCATTGCTTCGTTTAATACTAAAATAGCCCTTTGAATAAGCTCAGTTATTTTTATTTCTTTCCAAGTCAAGAAAACTACAGCTATTTAGTGGGAGAAGCAGGGTTAGAACTAAAGTCTCCAAAAGTTGGTTCTTAAGTTTGATTTTCTAGCGTAATATGGTTCTTAGCAAGAAGTCAAACTGTGTTTGGATATTGTGCAGCAAAGACAGCCAGGGTGGGAGGCTGGTCGTTTTCAGGTCAGCACTGCCAGACACACCAGTCACTCAAGGCAGTTGCTTTTTCTCCGGGCCAGTTTTCTTTACTTCTGTAGAACAGGGATCTTCCTTCTTCCTCCTAATTTGCCCAAGGCATGGACTTAGTCATTGTGTTTTCTATACCTAGTTCACGGTAGTTCCAGACTTCACCGTGTTATGCAACAAATATTTATTGACCGAATGACTGACAAAAGTCAAAAGCACCACTCATATTCAAGGTAGGCACTGGTGCAAGCACGCAAGGTGTGATTTAGGGTGGGTCAGTCATCTGTGGTAGAGACAGAGGCCAACCTTTCACTCTGTTTTCGCAGAGCTAGCGATTAAGGGGTTCGTTGCTGATGGGCCTCCCGCGTCAGCTGAAGAGGACTCTGGGCGGCCGCTTCTCCGCAACCCCTTAACTTGCTGTCAGGCACTGACATCTTCACTTAGTCACATTCTGGCGGGCCCTACCCTCGAAGGGAGTCCAGAGTGAGCTTTCTGTCTGCAGCTGGAATGGTAAGATTCCTGGTGACCGGGCAGGGCCGGACACATGCCTGAGCGCCCCTTGCGACCCCAGTCCCTGGGGCGTTCACGGTAGGCCCTCAGTAAACGCTGTGGGGCCCTGACAGACATCAAACCATCCTGCGGGTCATTCCTGCACTCTGTCCCTTCAGCCAGGTCAGCTGGGTTTACCTGAGGGATGCCTTTGACCAAAGTCGGGGCTTGGTAGTGTTTCCTCTGGAGACGGACGCTGGTGTTCTCCTAAAAGAAAGGAACTCCCGCCTGCACGGGAAGCGTGCAGAGGGTGAGGGTGCAGGGCAGGTAGCAGGTCCGGACGGGGGAGGACAGAGCCATGAGCTCAGGGCACCAGGCCGCCTCGACTTCAGAGGAGAGAAGGATGGTTCCGGAACAAGGCCCTGCCTCATCGTGCCTCGGTTTCTCTGGTGGGAGAAGGGCAGACTCGCGCGTGGGAGAGAGAGAGCCCTCGCCGCCGGCTCATTGTTCCGCCAGGCTGGGAGCCGAGGTCCGACCCTCCCGCGGCGCGCACGGCCGCGCCCCATGCCGCGCTCCTCCGGCGTCTCGCTCGGTCCCGCCCGCCCGCGCAGCCCCCGCCCTTCCTCCCGCCGCTGCTGCTGCCGCCGCCGCCGCCACCCGCCCTCCCGCTCCGGGAGTCGGCGCCCTGGACGTGTGCGCAAGCGTGTCGTCCGTTCCCCGCCCCGCCGGCCTCCCGCCCCCGCCTCCCTTGCAGGCGGACTCGCCCGCGGCCAGGCCGGCCCAGGCCTGGGACAGCACCCGCGGAGGAGCCGCGCGCCTAGCGGATCGAGCTGCGCGGAACTGCCCGCCCCGCCCCGCCCCACCCGCCGGGGTGAGTGAGTACGCGGCGCCCGCCGGCCCGGGGACGGCTGGGGGGCTGCCCGCGCCAGGGTCTGGCCACCGGCCTCGGGGAGGGGGTCGGGCCGCACGTGGACGCCGCGCGGCTCGGGGGCGGGCGGGGCGGCCGCACCCGGAGAACTGCTGCGCGGTTCCGTCCCGGACCGGGTTTCGCGGGAAGCCTGATTCTTCTGGCAACCTTGGAGTGAGCGAACAGGACAGTCCTCTTCCCAGGAAAGTTTCTACCCCACCCCTGCGCCCCAAGTCGAAGCGGCCAGCGCTGGGTGCGGAAACTGTGCCCATCAAGTCCGGGACATGTGGGCTGGAGGTGACAAGCGCGCTGAGGTCTCTGTGCAGAAGTTGCAAGGTGGGGGGCAGAGCCCAAACGTGGGTTTGCCAGCTGGAGGCTAGCCATTCCCAGAGCACCAGGGGCACGTTGTGATGGTCATTGTGCCTAGGCCACCGTTCCCGGAAGCTGCTTGGGTGGTGGGCTTTAGGAAGCAGTGCGATTGGGGCTCGTGGGCTGGATGTAGGGGCTGAGCATGGGTTACCCTCTGTTCTCCTGCTCCCTGGGGCCTCTGCTGGCAGGGACCTCCAGCCGGCCTGAGCTGCCAACATGTCTGCCAGCACTGCCCCCTCTATTCCCGACCTTGGCTGGAGGCTTGTCCGGGCTGTGTGAGGCCTAATCTACATTGCTGCTACCTCTGTTCCTCAGGCTGGGTTTCCAGGGTTGAGGGACTGCTGCCAGAAGCCTGGGGGTGTAGGCAGTATTTGGGTGCCCAGCTGTGTCCTGTCTGACCTCATGGCCACCCACAGGCTGGCACTCCCTCCCCTAAGTCTGTACTTTCTACAGCTAGAGAGAAGCGCAACATTGAAGCCAAGTTCTTACTCTTTGTGGAACCTGGGGATGAGCCTGGTACAGTCTGAGTTGTCACCAGAAGCCCAGACCCATGCCTCTGTGTACCACCAGTTCTCTAGACCTGGCCCTCCTGTGTACCTCCCACAGGCCTGGCCCCTGCCCCCTGGTTGATCTGAGTTAAGTACTTCAAAAAGTGCTCCATTGTCTAAGAAGTATTCAGGTCTTTTCCCCATGAAATATTTCTCCCACACTCAGTCTCCGGAGCTGCCCTGAAATTCTAGAGGTTACTTAGGAGGTCCCAGCCATTTGTAGCCTACAAATGAACTGTGGAACTGTTCTTCTTTGCCAAGAGCTGACCTGGGAATGCACTATCTATGCTGAGGTAGCCCAGCTTCCTCTAGTCTGTTTCCTGCCGACTTCTGTTTCTACCCTGAGTACTCCATAACCCTGGCCTTTTGTACCAGGTGGGGATCTTAGGCTGCTTGATGGGACCTGGACTGCACCAGGAAGCTGAAGCTCTGGGGCTAGGCCCCCTTAGACTCCAGGGAAGCAGTGGAGCTTAGGAGGGGATAGAGGGAAGAAGTTATGAAAGCAAATTCGGGCCTGGAGATGTACCCCACTGTAGAGCTTTTGCCTGGCATTCTAGAGGCCCTGAGTTTGTCCCTAGGGCCCAGGGCACAAAGGAAGCATCACCTGCTTGGACTTCTGGGTCGGGAAGCTTGGTCACCGTGGTAGTGATAAGCTGCTGAAAGGCAACAGTACTCCTGGCCCATCAGTGGAGGACCAGGCCAAGGAAGCCCCTGGCACCTTCCACTCTGCCTTCCTGAAGCAGTGACTCAGCCCCCTCTGCTCAGAAGCGAGGTTCCTTGACACCTTTACTTCCCAGCTATTCTACACTCCTGGGCTTTGTTTTCTGGGTAGACCTAAAAATGTGCTCATTTCTGGAACTGTCAGAAATCCTAGAAAGGAACCCCCGCCCTCAAGCAGGGAGTAACAGAGAGGCTAGCCCGTCCTTGAGCCATCCTGGGACCATCCCATCCCTCTG
Source organism: Petromus typicus (assembly GCA_004026965.1). NCBI lineage: Eukaryota > Metazoa > Chordata > Mammalia > Rodentia > Petromuridae > Petromus > Petromus typicus. The sequence goes on from PVIR01004097.1 coordinate 60,971, forward strand.
TCTGCATAGTGGCTGCTCGAAAGGTTGCCCATTGGAGTTGGGGACAGCTCCTTCAGTGCTCCAGGTGTGCACTGTCCTTTGGAAGGGTGAGATAGTTGCTTGTGTCCAGGTTCCAAGTACTGGGCTGATGGGGAGGGAGAGGGAGAGAAGAGGGCTTGGAGGGGGTGGGTGGGGAGAAGGGCAGCCTATAGATGATCTGACGTGACTAGTGGGTGTCACAGGGCACGGTAGGTGGAGGGAAGCAGCCTCAGCCGAGCTCTTGGCCCCTGCTCCACTGCCTGACTTCTCTGTCATTTCCCATGGCAAGCAGATGCCAAGGCTGAGCTCCTGCTACTACTCCTCTAGACCCTCAGGATCCTTCTTCTTGCTCCAGACCACGCCTCTACCCCAAGGCTTTGGTTGTGCTGAGGCGGTGGTGGCAAGGACAGGTTTGAGTGACCGCAGCCATCTGTCTACCTCTGCCCTTCAAAACCCCTTCTCGGGCGCTGCTGCTGCAGGAGGGTACTGAGCACTCCTGACCAGGAATCTCCCCCAACCCCACCACCTTCCTGGATGCACTGGAAGGAATTGACCAAATACGGTGGACAGTGGAGCAGCAGCAAGTGACAGTCCAGCTTCAGCTAGGTGGTGGGGGCTCTTAATGGGGGGCCTGAGTCCAGCAGGGGGAGGTTGCTGTTGCTCGCGCTGAGGGGAGGTGTGAGTCTGGCTAGGGCCTGTTTTCCACCCTGGGCCTTTCTGTGAGCTGGGCCACAGGAACCCGGAACTGATGGGGTGATTTCGATAGGATAGTCCTCCCTCCCACTGCAGCTTCAGTCAGGCCTGTGTTGGGCTCAGGACTCTAGAATTTTGCCTTCTTTTTTGTGAAGAGGCATTAGTTGGGAGAGGGCTGGGTCAGTGTGCATTTGTGTGTCTGCCTTGGGCCCAGCATCCTGCTCCAGGGGCAGGGGTGGGGGTGTCACTTGTACGCAGCCTCCTCAGGAGAGCAGCATAAGAGCCATGAAAAGGACCTTAGATATCAGAAAGGGTTACTATTGTCCCAGGCACTTACTGGAAAGCCAGCCTAATGAGTTTTTTTTTTTTTTTAATGTGCTAGACTGTTATTTACATGACTTCCTGTTAGCCTCACATCTTAAGCCCATTTGGAAATGGAAAAGTGGAGGCTGGGAAGATGAAACCACTGAGCCGAGGTCGCACATCTCCTAAGCAGCCAGACCCAACCAAGTCTCTTACCAAAACCTGCACTTTTTAGTTCGGTTCTCCACTATGCCCCTGAGCTGGAGCTTCTCCTACCTGCCTGGTCTGTGATCAAAAAAGAAAGAGGCGTGGACACCAAGGTGTGAAGGGTTTGCCCAAGGACACAGTGATTAAGTGGCAGAGGTGGAACACACACCAGGCTTCCGTGTAACCACCTCCATCCTTGACGTGCCGGTACCTTGAGCTTGGGCTTCCCAGCCCTTCAGCTGGACAGGCCAGGGTGCTTCCCATCTCTTCTTTCCCTCTGCCCTCCTTCCCTCTTCCCTCCTTCTTGCCGGCCCCTACCAGCCCCCACCTCCCCACTTTCCCGGTTTTCCCGCCGTAATTGCTTCCATCTGGCCTGCCTGCCGGCTCCTATTCCTTTGGAAAGGCGCTCCCGGCCGCCCACATGGCTGCAAGGCCTCAGCCGGCAACCACGGGGACATGTGGGGAGAGGGAGGGGCCGAGAGGGGTCGGGTACAGGGAACCCGCCAAGGCGGCCACTTCCAGAGTTTGGCATTCCCAGATTCCTGCCAGGTAGGAGGCCCCTCGCTGCCTGCCCCCTGTTGCCCTATCTTGGGCTGGCGTCAGGCCGGAGAGGTTCCCCCAGACCCACTCTGTCCAGTAAGAGCTGCCTTTCCGCCTGCAGACAGGCTCCTCCGGGTTTCTTGGAGGTTGTTCACATCCGGAGGAGAGATGGCAGGCGGGGTCTAAGTAGGGGCCAGCGGGTTTCCCATTGTGGGTTCCTTGGGAGGAAAGCCGGGCTGGGACTGTTGGTGGCAGAGCCTGAGGGACCCAGGGAGCTCTGGGCTGTGAGAAAGGAGCTCCTCGGCTCATCTGATTCCAAGCAGTTGACACTGAGCCAAAGAGTTGGCCTCATATTTTCTTCAATATAAATAAAATTTGCGCTAATAATGCATTAGTGCCGTGTTGACTTCCCTGCCTGAGAATGCAGAGAGACTACAAGGGAAAGAGACCAGCGGGGTCCTTAGGGTGCCACTGTGAGCACAGGAGTGTTTTAATGGGGCGGGTCGGGGTTCCCCCTGTCATAGTGGATCTTCCAGCAGTGCTGTGACCTTGACAGGGACAGTAACGAGGAGTTGAGTTGCCAGCATGAGTCGGTTGGAGTATGTCGGGGGGTGTGGAATGAGGTTGAAACACTTTTCAGGCAGTTTCTGAGATTTGAGGATTTTAATGTGAGCTCCAGGAAACTGTCTGCTTTGTTAACTGCTATATTCCAAATGCCCGGAAGATGACTCAAAAATAATACGTGCTCAACAAATACTTGTTTGATGAATGAATGGAAAGTATAGTGAAGGTCTTCTGACTTTGTCTTTCTGCTGTCCCTGCCTTGCTTTTTTTTTCTCCTGAAGGTAGAAGAATAAGAACTTCCCCTTTGCCACTGAGCTGTGAGACGGACAGCCGTGGGCGGGGAGGGGCCCAGGGACAGGCAGGAGGGTGCCCCTGAAGAGGGCACCCTGGGTTCAGCTGATGGTGTTTCTGCACCTGTCTCCTCTGCATCACCTCCAGGCCACTGAACTGACTGGTTTTAAAAGTTCCACCTCCTGTCTGCATTCCTTCTCCTCCTGTATTCCTTCTCCAAATTTGGGGCCCAAGAAGACATCCCTGGGGGTGCAGCCCTCACCTGGGTGGCACCTGTGCAGTAAGGGATCTCTCTCTCTGCAGTACTGAGCAGTAAATCCAGGGCTTTCCACTGAGTTACATCCCCAGCTCTTTTTATTTTTGGGGTTTTTTTTGAGACAGGATCTTGTTGAGTTGCCCAGGGTAATCTCAGACAGTCCTTGCTCCTGCCTCAGCCTTCAGAGTGCTAAAATGACAGTTGTGTGTCACCATACTGGCTAATACCTCTCCTTTTATTCCTGTGCATAGTGGCTTTCCATTTCCTTTCATTTTTTTTTTAAACCAGAACAGACATTCTCTTGGTTTCTTTATTTGGTCCCAGCAAGTGTTCTGTTTCCCTGTGGCAGGGCTTGTGTACCCACACCTCCTTATCTGTGCCCTGTGTGGCTTGGGCACCTGTAGTACTGACCTTTTTGTGTTTCCAGCGCCAATCCCGTCAACCCTTCCCGATGCCTTTGCATGCCCCACTCTGTGTGGGTCTCATTCCTGTGGTGTGGAGAGGACCTGGGCTGTGGACCTCTGTGGGGCCAAGGTGAACCCACGGCAGGTGGTCCTGGCCGGGACCCGGGGTAGTGGCGTGGAGCCAGACTTGTATTCCTGGAAGGGGTGCAGGTTCTCATCCTCTCCCTCCTTGCAAAACTAATTGAGCAGAGCTGCCTGCCTTTGTGGCTTTGATTCACCCTCCAGGAAAGGAGCACTTGTTAACGAGATGGCGGTTCATATAACACTCGGGCCGGGACCTAGGGCTCTACAAAAGTTGGCTGGTCTCCTTTCTGGTACTCCGGGGTGGGGCCCAGAGTGCCAGCTTTTCGGCCAAAGGATGAAGGGCAGAGTGCCAGGTAGGAGGTGCTTCCGTCTCCGCTCTGTCCAGCTGTGTGACCACAGGCAGATCTCGGACGTGATGAGTTTGCAGTCAGCACATCTGTTCTATGGGGTGCAGATAACAGTGTCTGTCCCACGGCAGAGACTGCTGTAGCATCAGACAGACGTGTGTCCAGCGGGGAGAGACCTCGGAGGTTGGGGACAGATCATTCCTGGGTGACTGTGCAGGGCACATGACTTTCCCATCCGTTTTTATATTTCCTAGCACCTTGTGCCACTCGGATACCCCCCAGCTGCTCCATTACTATTTCTTTTTTTTGCCATTGATAGAGGGAAGGCTCAGAAAAGTCACTTAACTCTTCAAGGTCACAGGCAGGGAGAAGGCAGGACCCTGTCCGGTTTGTAGGAACATTTAGGAGTGACCCCAGTTCTCTGCCTCTCCCTGCTACAATCAGCCCCTCCGTTACAGTACCTTCCTTATTTTCCTGTTCTCCAGGTCTGGGATTGTTCAGGCTGGAGCCCCAGAGGTCCTGGTAGGGCTGGGAGTGGGTGGGCTGAGACAGTGGTCTGGAGATGCCCATGCCACTGGGCTAGTTGGGCCTGCTGGACACAGCTGAGGTCCAGTCCTGGGTGTGTTGCTAAAGTAGGAGAGACCATCCTCATGGGCACAGTGAGTTGTTTTCCCCAGACTTCCTGCTTCCCTCTTTGGTGCCTTCCTCCTCCTCTTTTTTTCTTCTTCTTCAGTTCTTACTTGTCTTCTTTACCCCTTTAGGATCTCTTTTCATCTCTTCATTCATCCCTGTCTTGGTTTGGGCCTTGTCTCCTTTTCCCTCTGTTCTTGTCCCTCCCCTTCTACCCTAGGCCTTGGAGGTTGGGTTGTCCTCCTAAGGGGAGGCTTGGTTGGGTTCTCAGGAGGTGAAGGATGTTCAGGGGAGCCTCTGCTGGAAGCCCAGAGGGAGCCCCACCTGCCAGCAGCTCTGGCATCTTGGAGCACAATGGCTCTGCCTACCGCTGGGAAGTCAGCCCTTTGATCCTCAGCACCGTGTCCTGGGCCTTCACGAACCTCCCTGGACATCTTGGGCAGGTAGGTCGACCCTCATGTGCCTGCGGCCTGAGGGTCTCCCAAGAAGGGCTGGTGGGCAGAGCTTCCTGGCTGACTTCCGCCCTCCACCTTCCTCTCTCCAGCTCTTTCCCCCAGAGGTACCTGCTAGGATGGAGAGAGCTGGCCTGAGCAGACAGGAGGGTTCTGCTCATACCCCTGCCAGGTGAGCACACCTGTGTGCTTGGGCCGATGCATGTACTGCGTCTGTGTTTGTGCATGGCTGTAGGCATGCAGACGAGTGTGCACATGAGCTGTGTGTGTTCAGGAGGCCATGGCATGCTTCTTTGTGGGGCAGAACACAGGGGCACTTGTGTAAATTCACATCCTGTCCCTACTGCGTTGCCGGCTCCTAGTCTAGAGTTTGCCTTTCTGTAGTCTCTGACCCTGGCTTTGCATGTGGCATTTCTCTGTCTTGGGCCAGCTGGTCTCCTGCTGTGGTGCCACATAGTGGAGACTGATCCCTGGCCACCCATTCAGCTGCCTGGGGGTCCCGGGTCCAGTGTTTGTCCCTTTTCTTTCTAAATGGAGGCGTAGAGGGGCTTCCTGCCCAGAGTCTCAACCCTGCCAGCGTGGAGGGAATGGGGAACAGCTGCGCTGGCCGATTCCTGCCCCGTATGGATTTGGTTTGACAACAAAGCTCCCTGTGTGTTCTCAGGCCTTTTACATAACTGGGGGTGGGGAGGCGGCGGGAGGAGGTGGAGATGGAAACCAGGAGACACCAAGGTGGCGTGGCTAGAAAGGGGACTGGGGCTGGGAGAGGGGAGAGACCACTGAGAGAGCTGGCAAAGGGGAGAGATTCTGGTCTTAGCTTCAGAGCTCACGCCTGGCCCGAGTACCCAGATCTCAGCCTGTTGAGACTCTCTCCCTCCTCAGGCTCTTCCTGCGGGCCTGCCCAGCTAAGGAGATAGGCGTGGGGCTGTCTGGGAGTGAGGCCAGGAAGGGTTTGGGTCTGGGCACATGAGCTGGTCTTCAGCCCCACCCTTTAACTGAACAAATTCCATAATGCAAGGAAGCTTTTCCTGCTTCGCCCTTGGGCTCCCGTGGCCTCCTTCCAGACCAGCTCTGCCTGCAGAACTCCAGTGGCTATCTTCTTTCTAGGGCTCTGGAACAGACATGCACCACCACCCTATGTTCACCAGGCCAACCTCAAGGTCCCTTCCTGCCTTCCTCAGGCAACCTCACAGGCTGTTCTTGAAGCCTGGCGCCCTGGAGATGCCCTGTGGCCCTCACTGTCATCCCGTCCCAGACACTGCCCCCGAAGCAGTCCACACAGAGTTGGCTCATAGTGTTCCCTCTCTGGAGCTGGAGGTCCTGACAGCCCAGTAAGGCAGCCTTGACTGTGTGCTCTGGCCTGATCCCTCCTGCCTATCCTGGGCAGAAGAAAACACACTCAGAGGTCTGGAGGATTGCTGGGTCCTCCAGTGTCTCCCACTTTCCGAGGGGGACCCTTGACCTGGATTGTCTTGGCTTTGCTGCTTCTTCATGCTGCAGGGTCTTGGAGTCTTTCTCTGGCCCTAGATGTCCCTGGGAAGATCCTCTGTACTCATATGGGCTCTGATGGCGGAGCTTGGTCCCCAGGGTGCTGGGCTGGACCCGCCAAGCTCTTCAGATTTTATCCAGGGCTTGGCTTGCGGTGCAGGTTGGCTTCTGACACCTTGACAGTGCCTAGAGTTGATTTGGGGTGCCTGCCCAAAGGGAATTGTATAGGGTCCAGGACCTGCTGCTCCAGGGAGAGGCTTGTAGCCCAAACTCTGGAATGCTCAGGCCCCAGGCTCCAACCAACTGAGCCTGCCCTCAGGCCACCTCCCCCAGGTCTAGGGGCTGGGAAGATCCTGGAATTGCCACAGCCTCAGGACTTGGGCCCAGGTCTCTGAGTGGAGGAGGACCAGCTCTGGAGAGCTGTGGAGTCTGGGGCTGGGCGCTCAGTGGGCCCTTAGGATGACCTCTCTCACACCAGTAAGGCAAGGTACAGGGAAGCCTAGCAAGCAGATGGTAAGTTTCTTGTGGGTGTGGGGTTAGGGAGTGCTCTTTATGGCTGGCAGCCTCTACCATATGTGTGACCATGACCACAGGTGGGCAGAGAGCCACACCTGTGGCATGTGAGAGTGGCTGGGATGCCTGCCCAGCGCCTTTCTCTGGTTTGCTCTCCTGCAGGGCCCCAACAGCCCCTGCTCAGTCCCTCAGAGCGTGGCCCAGCCATGCTGACTAGGAGCTGAGTGCGGCAGGACCAGCCCCCAGGGGCTGGTGGAACTGCTGCCTGCTCCTTTGTAGCTCTCTCCTGCCTGGCTGATAGCTCCAGGGACCTGCAGCCTGACAAACAAGCAGTAGCAGCAGTCAGAGCTTGAGTTGAAGGAAGCAGCGGGCAGCATACAGCCCTGCTGAGGCATGGGGGAGGACAGCACCCTGGCTGAGGGCACCCGGCAGGCCCCAGATGCTGTATGTGGGGTGTGGCGGGGGGCAAGGAAGGGGGACCAATGAGAGAGCTGTGTGTGTGTGTGCGTGCGCCCGTGCAGGGGCTTCTGTGACCCCAGTGTACTTAGTGTGTGTAGGTTTTTGCCATGGGGGCCCAAGAGTGTGTGTCCCCGCAACAGGGTTGGCCTGGCTGTGGGTGCTCAGTTGCCGCAGTGGTGGGTGAGCCCAGAGAGTTGTGTGTGTGTGAGAGAGATGAGAGGCCTCTCAGGAGGGTCTGCTTACACCTTCATTCCCAGGCAATCCATTGCCAGTGCAGGGAGCAGAGGCAGCTTTCTTTCCTAAGCCTTCCCTTCTCCCCAGGCCTCCCCCCAACACCCCATTGCTCGGCTCCAGCCCTTTCCGTTCTCCTGGCTCAGCACCTTTAACCCTATTGGGCTCCTAGGGATTCAGGGGTGGGTCCTTCCCTTCATTCTCCAGAAACTTCCTCCCCCCACCCCCATGCCTGGCTGCCTTGGGCCAGTTGTTTCTGTGGGATGCTCTGCTGAGAGGTTGGGGGTGTGGTTTTGTGGGAGTGACTGGGAAACTGGGGAGAGGGGCTGCTGAGAAGTCCTGCTGCTCCCAGACAGGAATGACTGGGTGGGGCAGAGCTGGAATTTTATCCACTTCTGTGGTTCTGTGCTGTCCCCACTTGGGGTCTTTCAGAGTACAGACTGCCCCAACTTTCAATGGATTTTTCTGTGCCTATAAACCAGGGTGGACTTGAACTAAAGATCCCCCTGCCTCTGCCTCTCAAATGCTGGGGCTACAGGCCGGCACTACCATGCCTGTCTGAATGGATTTTTCTGCTGTACTGCAGTTCAAAAGCCACACACATTCAGGGCTCTTTCTGGGTCAGCGATGTGCAGTAGAATGGTCCTGTGACACTGGGCAGTGGCAGCAAGGTGCAGCTTCCAGTCAGCCCTGCAGTCACAGGATGAACCAGTGATATCTCCCGGTGGTTTGAGTGCTAAGCTCTGTTACCAGGTGGATGATAGGCAAGAAGTACATTTTCAACCTACAAAATTTTTAAGTGACCATGGGTACCCTCTGTGCTGTCTTGCATCACCACCCATGCTGGGCACGGGATTACCTGCAGAAGGAGGGGGTGCTGCTTGTGGATAGTGGGGAGGCGAGGGGGGTCCCGTGTCTGGACTCAGAGGATCGGAGTCTAAGCTCTGTGAAGATGGCTGGTTGGGTGGAACTGGCCAGGGCCCTGGGTGCTGTACTAGGAAAAGGAGAGAGTGACTGCCCTTGCCCAACTCTGCCAGGCAGGCAGGCGAGCTAGTTCTCAGTAGTGGAAGGTGAGTGGTGTCCTTGGGGCTCTGGTCCCCTTAGCTCCTCCTATGTAAGAGGAAGTGGCCACTCTTGACTGTTTTTAGGAATAAAAGAGTATCACCATGTAAAGCAGTTTAAAGATTAACTTCAATTATGAACAGAAACTGTGAAACTGCCTGAGGACCTTTTAAAAATTAATCTAGGCTGGCGAGGTAGCTGAGGAAGAGCACAATGCTTAACATTTCCAAGGCCCAGGTTCAATCCCCAGCACTTCAGAAGAGCCCTGTGTCGTCAGCCCTCTGTTAGTACCTTCAGTGACTTCAGGACACCTGAAATACACCCCAGGTTCTTGGGATGACCTTTCCACCCTCCACCACCTGGCCTCAGTGACCTCCACCTACGACTTTAGTCCTTCCTTACCCTCTGGCCACGTCAGACTTGGTTCTGTTCCTTTTACCTGACAGGTGCAGGGTCTTTGCAGTTCTGTCAGTCTGCAACCTTCTATCCTCGCTCCTTCTAGTCCTTGTGTGGCTGCTTGTCATATAGCTCTCAGGTCAGAGCTGGCTCTTCAGAGAGGTAGCCCTGACCATCTGGTCACAGAGGAGTTTCTGGCTCGACTTGGTGGCACACACATTGCGGTACTCTGGAGCCTGAGGCAGGAGGATCCCATCTGAGCACAGCCTGGACGACCTACTCACTTGATGAGAACCTGTATGAAAATTTAAAAATAAATAAATAAAGGGGCGTGGCTGGGGCCAACTCAGTGCAAAGGCCCTGGGTTTAATCTCCAGTATCACTAAAAGCAGTGACAACAAAGGCTACTTGATCACTGCTGCACTGCCCTGAGTTATTGTTTGTTGTCTTTATATGGTTCCCTTCATGACTGGCCTGTTCACATCTGTGTCTGGTATAACGTCCGCAGTGTGGGCCGTCTCTGCTTACTGTACTATGGCACTGCAGAAGGCAATAGACCCATTGACTTCTAGTTCTGCTTTATGCCCAGCCTCACTGTTTTTTAAGGGGCTTGGGCTCCCCCTCAGTTTTGGGGTAGAGGTATTATTCTGGACTAGCAGGTAGAGGGAAGCAACAGTTGTGTCACCCTGGGCTTTCCTGGGCCACACGGTCAGTCGTTTGACCCCCCTTCACATCTCTGACCAGCTGCTGAAGGTTAGGGAATGAGTCCAGCTGGCCCAGAGATGGCAGAAGGCAGCTTCTCAGAGCCACACCTGTCATGAAAAGGGTGTCCTTGTGAGCACAGGAGAGCTGTAGGATAAACACAGGTGGCTGCTCCCCCAGCCTCGCCAGGGCTGCTTCTGCATCTGAGAACATCCAGGCCTTTACATGGGGCCGTGTTCATCATGCAGAGGAGAGGACGGAGGAAGGTGCTGTGGATGGAGTTGCAGCTGTCCCACACTGAGCTTTTGTGTACATAAGAAAAGGTAACCTTTCCTGGCCAGGTGTAATGATGCACACCTGTAATTCCAGCACTCTGGGAGGCTGAGGCAGGCAGATCAAAGTTGGAGACCAGCCTGGATAACTTAGCAACTTAGACCCTGTTACAAGATTTAAAAGGCCAAGGACATACCACAGTGTGAAGGCCTGTACACTTGCCAGTAGGACAGAAGGAGGGATGTAGACACAAGCACTGTCACAGGGCATAAGGTTTGGCAAACAGCAGAAGTGACTCTGTCCTCCCCCGCCAGCCTTACGTCCCCCCTGTATGTACTGTGCTGTTCCCTCTCCTGGGAGTGGGACGCAGAGGGACCAGAAGGGCAGATCTGTGAGAAGAAGTGATGTGCGTTCTTTGATCCGAGATCAGTTGCTCCTTCTTCCTAATTCTTGGAGCTCCTGTTCCATCCACATTCGAAGACCAGGCTGCGTTTCTATCCCAGTTTGTCTGAGTGAAAACCTGAGATGTGGGAGGTGGCGTGGCCACAGGCACACAGCTGTTGGCCGATCTGGAATTCAGGTGGAGTCGTGTGAGACTCCAGTTTCTATACACCCTCTAAGAGGGTGGTATTGTGTACTTGTGATTGTACAGCTGGGGAGGCCAAGGAAGAGGACCTTGAGTACCAGGCCGGCCTTGGCTACATAGCTGGTTCGAGCTCTATCTGGAACAGAGAGGCCCTGCCTCAACACATATGCACGCAGGCACATCAGGAAAAAGTTAAACAGTGTAAAGCAGATATGATTTTTTAAAAAGTCTTCCATTGCAGACTCCTGTTCTTATGTTTTGGAGATCACTTGCTATCAGAGGCATAGATTTGTACCCTTCCTTTCTTGGCTATATAGAATTTCCTTCTCTGTGACCCAGTGTATTTAAATCCAAGGATTCTCAAGTTGTTTCCATATTTTGCTGTTATAAAAAGTGCAGATTGCAAATTCCTTGTCTCAAAAAGTGAAGAAGAAAAGACTGGGAGTGGAACCTTTGCATGGCATGGTCAGAGCTCTTGGTTTGATCCCTAGCACCTCAAAAATGCTGTGGTAGAGATCTTGATAGATAACTTGGAAGGCTTGATATAAAATATAATGGTAGAACAAACCTGTGGTGCGGGAATCCCCAGGGAAAGGGAGGGTGGCTGGTATATCACCAAATCCCCATTTGTGTGATTGACCTAGTTTTCGTTTCTACTACGTGTCTGTGACAAACCTCATTTCCTCACACTCTGCCAGCACCTGCACCTGCAAAAATCTCACACTTAGCTTTTAAGATCACTGCACAAGTGGTGTCTCAGCCATGCTGGAATTTTTGAATGTTTGTCAGTATCTTCCTAATGCACCATTTATATCTCTTTATGGTAAGTTATATATTCATGTCCTTGACCTATTTTAAAATTTGATTTCTTGTTTTCTGTCTTTTTGATTTGCATATATTATAGGCTAAGAGAATTTTAGGCTAAGAGAATTATGCTGTATGTATGTTACAAATGTTTTTTCACAGATGGTTGTCTTTTATTCTCAGACTTTATATACATGGGTTATGGGTGTATTCCATTTATTCTTTTTTTTTTTTTTGACACAAGGTCTCACTTTGTAGTTCAGGCTGGTCCCAAACTCAGCCTTGAACTCAGCAATTCTCCTGCCTCTGCCTCCCGAGTGCTGGGATTACTGGCATGAGCCACCACGCTCGGTATTGCGGTATGTGGTACTGATTGCTGGTGGGTGTGGGTCACCACACTTGGCATTGTTGTTTGTGGTTACTGGGAATCAAACCCCTGACCTTGTGATTGCAAGGCAGGTTGGCACCACTGAGCTAAATCCCTGGCCTTCTATCTACTCTTGTATGGCCTCTAAATTTATATTTCCTTCAAAGTCTCTGTTGCTTCTTTTCACTATAAAAATATTTCAAAAGCTGAGCATGGTACTACACCCCTGTAATCTCAGCACATGAGAGATCTCAGCACTTGAGAGGCTGGGGCAGGAGGATTGCCATGAGTTTAAGGCCAGCCTGAATGGTATAGTAAGACTCTGCCTCAAAAACAAAACAAAGACCAGAGATTTAGCTCTGTGGCAGTGTACCTGCCTTGTAAGTGCAAGGTCTTGAGTTCGAGCCCCAGTACTGGAAAGAGAAAAAAAGAAAACAGAACAAAACAAAACTGACTGTACTTCTGTATTTTATTCTTTTATCATATACATAAATACACAATTTACACATGTGGATATATAGTATTGGGGGGTTCATAATTTATATATCTTCCCATAACACTTAAAAAAAATTAACACTATTTTCAAGTGTATCCAAAATGATCCATAAGGGTTATTCTCTTTCAATTCAGTGATTCTGTAGTACTCATTCGTTCTTGAACAGTAGATATTCACACGAAGGACAGTTCTGCGTGGGTGTTCCCAGAAATGGAGTAGCAGATTGCAAAGTGCATAAATCTTCATTCAGCTCCATGGATACCAGGAAGTGGTCTTCTGAGCCTTTTTATTAGTTTGTATTCCCCTCGGCAGTAATGTGTGGGTTTTCTGTATGGATTTCCTGGTCACTGATATCTTTTCATACATTTATTATGTGTGTGGGTTTAAGCTGTGAAACTATCTTTTTGTGTCCTTGTATGTGTCCGTCTGGCCGTCTGTCATTCTGTCCTTTGTTAGGGAGGTTGCCGGGGACTGAACACATGGCCTGTGCCTGCTGAATTTGCATTGTACCATGAAACTGCAGCCCCAGCTCTGCTCCTGATTTTTAAAAATTACAGTCAAATACACAGTTGTAACATATTTTAGTCTCAAGTATTTTTAAGTTGAGTGCATTCATACCGTACCAGCTTTGTCACTGTGATCAGTTGCCACAACACTCCTGTTTTGTAAAACTGGAATTGCAGCCATTTAAGCAAGTCCTTGTGTCCCACCGCCCTCCCGGCCCTGGCAACCACAGCCGTACTTTTTGTCTCTGGGATTTGACTCTGAGTATCCCCCATAAATGGAATCAGATAGTATTCGTCTTTCTGTGACTGGCTTATTTCACTTGGCATAATGTTCTTGAGGTTTCTCCATTTTGTAGCAAATGTCGGACTTTGCTTGTTATTATTTTCTTGTTATTATTCTGTTTGATGTATATGCCACATTACGTGTACCCATATCCCTTCATGAACATTTGGTTTGTTTTCACATCTCAGCTCTTGGGACTAATGCTGCTAAGGACAAGAGTGTGTGAATATATCTTTAAGATTCTAATTTCAGCTCCGCCCAGAAGTGGAATTGCTGGATCCAACTGTGTCCTTTGTTTTTCTCTCTTTCATTGTGTCCTTTTCTGAGTTGTGGGATTACTGATGCAGTAAGATACTTGTGGGTCATACCCACCTCTGTGACTATTGGAAGCTTGAACCCTTGAGCACTGTGCGCTACTGAATAGAGGAGCAGCTTCGAAAGGCTCTGTTCTAGAGAGGCACTGCTTGGGAGTAAGCTCCACACCGGGGGTAGAAGTCATGTCTGTAATCTCAGTTCTTGGGAGGCTGAGTCAGGAGGACTGCTGTGAGTTCAAGGCCGGCCAGAGACATATAGGGCCAGGTTGAACTACCTAATGACACCTTGTCTGAAAAACATCAAAAGGGGGAGAAGTTTGGGGTCTTTGAACTTGGTGAAACTTTCTGCTCACAGTTGTTTTATTTATTTGTTCAAGTGAACAAATAACAACTTAGGACTCCATTTATTAAGCTGTTTGTTGTTTTTCTGTCATGTACCAGCTATTTAATTTGGTGTTGGAGAGACTCTGGGCAGAGGAAGTCCTATTTTCCTGGGGCACAGTTTGGGGGCTCTTGTACCAGTGTGGTATAACTGCTATCACAGAAATGAGCGGGGTGAGGTGGCAGAGATGGGTGTGGGTATGACGAGGCTCCTGGCATTTGGGGAGTTCAGAGGAAGTTGTGGCTAGGAGGCGGTGAAACCAAAAGGGAGGTCTTGTACAGGGTCCAGATCCTCTGCCCTGACAAGGACCCAAAAGTAAGACTTTGGCCTCTGATCCCTGGCTCTTCCCATTCTCAAATTGGGGTGTGTGTGTGTGTGTGTGTGTGTGTGTGTGTGTGTGTGTGAATGTGAAATCCAGAGTCTTCCTTCTGTGGGAAGGAAAGATGTGTTTAGCAAGTGTTAACAAAGCCCAGGTCATCCAGGACTTTCTTAGCTCCGGGGAGAGTCAGTTGTATATAGTGTAAGACTCATAGTCTATTTTTGATCAGGGACAGATAGGTGGTGGGGTTTTTAGGAACATTTTCATTCACACATGCGCGCGCACACCTCATTTCATAGTAGCAGTTTCTGGGCTGCACCTGTTTCCCGAAGATGGAGTCCTTCCTTCTGATTACTGCTCTGAGCACTTCCTGGGTGCCACTCATGTATCTGTTCACCACCATGACGCAATTCTGCAGCAGGGACTTTCCCTTCTTGTTACAGATAAGGAGCCAGAGGCTTCATGATGGTAGGTCACGTATTTTACAAGCCACTATGGCAGACGTCAGTCAGTCCCAGAGGGCCCTCCCCAGGGTACAGCTCTTGGCCAGAGGGCATGACAAAGCCCCGGTCAGTTCCATTTGACCTGCCCACCCTACAAACGTGGCTGCCCACCCAGGAAGTTTCTGGGAAGCATGCAAGGGGAAGCCCAGGGACTGGCACAAGATACCAGGGTTGGGAGGAGGCATAGGCAGACATGTGGAGCTTTTGGGCCAGTGGGCAGTCTTACCTTGAGTGTGCCCCTGTCCCTAGTGCCTAGGTGGGACAGGAGTGGGGCAGCAGGAAGAGGTCATCTTAACTCTGCTGTAAGACCTGAGGCCAGAGCGCACTCTGCATCACCCTGACCGAGTTCCTCCGCTGACCCCTGTAGCCTTTTTGAAGTAGAGCACAGGAAATAACTGGAGCTTAATCAGCACCCCCAGCTGCTTCCAGGGGACACGGGGTGGGCACCACTGCCTTCAAGGCCCAGAAGGCCTGAGCCAGGAGGGATCTTGGAGATTGTCTGGCCCAGTGCGGGCGGTCCTGTAGATGTAGGACGGAATCTATGAGTGCAAGCCACATGTGTATTTTAATATTTTCCACCCCAGTCTGGGGAGTTGAATCCAGGCCCTTTACACTAAGCAGCAGCCTAGCTCTTCTTGACTTTTTATTCTGAGACAGGGTCTCACTAAGTCGTGGGAAACAAGGGAAGGGAATGTAACTAGAACCT
Source organism: Petromus typicus (assembly GCA_004026965.1). Classification (NCBI taxonomy): domain Eukaryota; kingdom Metazoa; phylum Chordata; class Mammalia; order Rodentia; family Petromuridae; genus Petromus; species Petromus typicus. The sequence continues at coordinate 76,150 of PVIR01004097.1, forward strand.
TTGCATTAAGTTCTAGTTTCCTGTGAGCCCAATGGCACACAGCAAAATAATTAATAATTAGGGAGAAATGAAGTTTAGAGCAGACGCTGGGCTTGTGCCTGATCCATGTTACTCTGGGTGGCAAAGGAGGCAGAGCCGAGCTACACCTTTTATTTAGCTCCTTTTGAGCAAGCAATGTAACAGGTCACTCAGACAGCAGTAGTTTTGATATCTCAGGAGGAATAAATATAACAGGGCACTCAGGGGCAGAATCTTCTCACATCCCAGAACACTAAGGAATTGTGTAGATGAAAATCCTGGTGTAGTTCTGCCCTGGAGCCTCATAGCATGTGGGCCCACTGGGGTCTTTGTTGTTCCCAGAGGCAAAAATAAAGAGTCAGGTCATCAGGTCTGGATATATCATAGCAGGTTTTTAGGCGGGAAAGCTCGGCCCAGCCATCGTCCCAGTTGTCCAATTAATTTTCCTAGTAAGATTGCTTCTGACACTAACTTACCCAGGCTGGGCTTAAACTTACACTTCTGCTTCAGCCTCCCAGCATGCTAGCACAACAGGTATTTGCCACTGGACCCTCCTAAAATTAATTTTAAAACATTATAATTTAGCTACATATTCAAAAAGTAAAACTAAAGATGTCAAGTTAATTTTTTAAATACACTATAGTCAGAATATTGCCATTGTAATGTGTGACCAGTAGAAAAATTATTAAGGTGATAGTTCTTGTTGCTGTTGCTTGTACCAAGTCTTTGAAATCCAGCATGTGTTTCTGTGTACAGTCTCTGTCCATGTGGAGCTGCCATGTTCCAGATACCTGACGGTCTCCTGGGGCTTGGGGCCACTAAGTGGGCTGGGGCAGGGCTGGCTGGTGCTGTCATTTTCAGAGGAGGGAGAGACTGGCCATGGTGGTGGCCAGCTGCCTAGCAGCCCCAGATCCTTCAGGTAAGCGCCTCATTTCTGGGTGGAAGGTGTTAGGAGAGACCTGGGGCAGATCCAAGATGGCACCAGACTCTCTACTTGTCCTGGGCCCAGCCTATTCTCCTGACTCCTTCCTACTTGTTTCTTGGCCCTGAGAATGGAATTCGGAGTGTCTGCCCCTGCAGCGAGGAGCAGAAGCATGACTCTCAGATGCTTCTGCAGGTCTTGTGACCGGTCTCTGACAAGGGGGTGATGCAGTGTTTCTGTGTAGGAGGCTCCAGTGGGGCTCTCAGAGGACCTTGGAGCGCAACAGAGAGCACAGAGAGCCTTGTGGGGGGCTCCTGCTCAGAGCTTGGATGGCTTCAGATACCCCATCCTCCCTCTGGTGGCCTCGAGGCATCTGGTCCATTCTCTGGGAGCCAGGAGACAAGCAGACCCCTGCCCTGTCCCTGTAGGCACACTGTGATTGCCCCACACCGAGGTGGGTGAGGCCTGCTCTCCAGGCACTATCTATTTAAGGTCACACCAGAGGTGCTGGGGAACCCCAGCAGTTGTTGCTGTTGTTTTTACCCTTGTCCACCTGTACTTTGACAACGCCTCTCACATGAATAGATCCATTGTGAATTCAGCAAACTTGTGCTTAGAGCTGACCGTGTGCCAGGCGCTGTGCTAGACCAGGGTGTCACAGCGGGTGGCAGAGCCACACTCAGAGCTTGTCCAGTGGAGCAGGGCAGCTTGTGGTGTTGGTGTATGGGAGGCAGCTGCTGTGAAGTAGAGAAGGGATGTAAAGAGCTGGATGAATAGGCACTCATGGCCAAGGGGGCAGCAAGTGCAGAGGCCTTGAGGGAGAGCCAGGAGAGAAGGGAGGAGGTGCTGGCCATGCATATCCAGGAGTTTGGAGCAGGGGCAAGCCTTCCTCTGAGATGAGGGGCCTGCTGAGGAGGGCGACAGTGTGTTCAGAGGAGTCGCAGTTAGTTAGCGTCTGCACCCCAAGTGGCTGACATAGTGGGGCCCCATAGCCTGTGCTCTCAGCCTGCCTTACCCAATGGGGAGCTGATCACACTGAAATCATAGCCCAGCTTGAGTCCCCTCTGGGTACCTGCCATAGACATCCACTTTGGGTGGGTGGACACGTGGCCGCCCTGCACACCTGGACAGGCCGGTGCCATGGGAGGAGTCAGGGGTAGCACATTCCTGTTCTGATGTAGTCACATGGGACTGGGGCCAATAGTCCTGGCCTTTGAACTGGTGTGACGTGGCTACTACATAGAGCTCACGTGGAAGTCTGGTGTCCTACTGGAGGTCCTCAGTGACCCCGTGGAGGCAGCTGCCTGTGTGGAAGACTCACTGGAGAGCTTGCAGGGGCCACCAGGGCTGTGGTGCTGGAGACGTGTCTCAGGGGAAGCCCTGAGGGCCTGGGACTGACGCACAAGAGGGCACCAGGAGCACCACTTCCCTCATTGCACGAGTGGGCAGTGGTGGACTTTCTAGATGTGCAGAGTTCAGACAACCCCCCACCCCTTCCCGGGTGGTGCTGCTGGAGGCAGAAGAGCCTGAAGGTCAGGGTGGAGCAAGTATGCCATGTATTACCCTGTTACTAAGACATGTAATTTATCTTTCATCTCATGTTATCACTTGTTGGTGAACTATTTATAGAATATTTCTCCTTTCTAGACCCTAGAATAGAATCTGGAGATTCAAAGGAATTCCCTGATCAAAGGTCATAGTCTCATGGAAAAGATATAAAACCATATAACTTTAAAGTGTTACATCGGTGTGATAAAGCAATTTCTGTGATCGAGGTACGTTGATATTTCTGTTTGCAAACTTTCCACTACTAAAACAGCAAAGTTGAAGAAAAAAAAACCAGCTCTGCTCAGTGTTTGTAACTTTTGTCAGTAGTCAAACCAAAAATGTGACTTGAAAAAACTTGTACCAGCCAAGCGTGAGTCACTCTGTGTGTCTCGCCCACCATGCTCACAAAGGAATGACAGTGCTTTGGTGTGAGCGCCGCTCTCGCCCAGACAACATACAGGGCTTGTGTTAGTGTGTTAGAACCTTCATCACTGTGCTGTGTGTGTGTGTCTGTGCGTCTGCATGCACAAATACTGTCATCATGGCTCCAAAGAAGGCAATACCAACTGTAAAGCTAGAGGAAAACGGAGAACCACATTAGAGTGAAAAAAATTATGATAAAATTTGTTAAAGTCTTGGAAAAATGAAGGTAAAGTAATATGGGGGCCACAGAACCAATTATTTGGTTTTCTCTTATCTTTAATGGGAAAAATATGTTCAGTTCTCCAGCTGTGCTGTGTTAAAACATGAACATGGAGCAGCCTGAGCTTGACACTGTAGTCACCATGGTCTGACTGGCTAGCTGCCTACATAGGTCTCCGGTGCAGGTCACAGAGCAGTGGCAAGACATAAAAGACAGGAACTGCGTAGCGTAAATAAAACCGTACCGTCTTCGAAGTTCTGGAATTGTTACAGTGGCTGATGGCTTCCCTCCTGGACGAGTTTTCTAGGTTCTTGTGCTCAAGGGACAAAGAGCTGGATGTGGCATTCGATGTAAGAAGACAGCAGTACCGTGTGACTTACATGACGTATTCCCAGGCTCACATTGGAGAGGAACTGTGATGAGCACAGAGGCGTCCAGGGTGGCGCTGGTCTGTCTTCCGGACCATAACAGACAGGGTGCTGTGTCATGTTAGCTGGGTCTCCTACGCATGTCCCCTCCCAAAGTTCACTCTTTTGTAGTTGGATGGATGCGATGCAGTCCACATGCACGAGCCTTCAAGAGCTCTATATGAAGATAGGTTACCTTAGACCAGTGGAGGCACACATATGCCACACATGCTGCAGGGGCTTTGGTATCATTGAAAGCCCCAAAGCCCTCACTGTCGCTGCTAGTGTTCATGCTGGAATCTGGCCCACATGTGCCCTAGTTGGGAATTTCAGAGTTTTCCAAGATAGACCCAGATCTTTTTCTTGTCTCTGACTGTGGGTAGTAGGTTATAGGACAGAGGACAGGGAAATTGAGCCTGGGTGTTGCCTTGTTTGGATGAGTGGAAGGCTATGGTCCCATAGCCTCAACTGTACTATCTATATTAGACTCAGGATATTAACTGTTTTTACTTACTTATTTTACAGTACTGAGGGTGAAACCCGGACCCTCACACTGAGCTACGTCCCCAGCTCCATTTATATTTTATTTTGAGACACAGTCTCTCTAAGTCTTTTAAGTTGCCCGGACTTGAATTTGTAATCCTCCTGCCACATCCTTGACCCAGAGTGCTGAGATTACAGATGTAGGCCACCATGCCTGGCTCTAAAAAATATTATGTAAGAATAAAATCTTTCTTTTCTTTTTCCTTTATTTATCAAGACAGGTCTTGTTATGCAGTTCAGACTTGAATTTACTGTGTACTCAAGCTGGCCTCAAACTCGTGTTATCCTCTTGCCTTAGCCTCCTAAGCACCAGGATTATATGCATGTACCACCAGGCCAGTAGACATAAGTTATTTAGAAATATCCAAAGAGACTCCATAGAAAAGAGGCCATTTGAGCTGGACACAGGAGTGGGATCATTCAGGCAGTTGAGGTAGAGTGAGTGTAGGGTATTGCTACACACTGAGCCATCCAGCCCAAGCAGAGCTTATCTGGTTCATAGTTCTGGCATCTGGGAAATCCAAGATGGAGGGGCTGTATCCTCCTGATACAGGGGAGCAAGGCCTAGCTCCCAAAGCTCCCAACCTGAAATGTAAGTTGGTGTTCTCTAAAACTGAAGAATGAATTTTAGGAATGGCAGACGTTTGAGTAGGAAAATTTTATTGAAAAAGAAAGCTTCTGCCTAAGACAGAAGGGGGAACCCAGAAAGGTAGGGAACCCATCTACCTCACTGTTCAGAGGGCTTTTATGGAACAAAGCCACAAGGTAAGGTGGGGGCTTTCAAAAAGTGTACAGACTTCAATCAACCAGTGGGTAAAGTGGGGGCTACCAATAAGACTGAAAAGAAATGGGCAAAGCATAGTTAACCAATGGGATTATACTAAATATAGCTGCTTAAGCATTACTGATCAAATGGGGTCCAAAGAGGAATCGAGTCATAATGCAAGGTATAGGGTATTTTTAGCTGGAAGACTTTTCCAGGCAGATTAAAGTCCTGGGCCTCCACCTTGGAGAATTTGCAGTCACTGCATTCCTGGGGAGGGGGTGGATCAAATCCTGACTATCCATCCCAAGGAGAAGAATGAGGTCTATCAGGCACTGCAATCTGGGGAGGGAGTTCTTGTTGATGGCACCAGCCTTTGGTGAGGGTCTCTTTTTTTGCAAGCTTTTTGAGGGATAATCCTATCTATCTTCCTACTACATTTCTACCTAGCTTTTCTACTTGTAATATTCCCATGTGGAAAGTGCACAAGCAAGCCTCCAGCGACAGTCATCCTTCCATAGAGAGCCCTCTAGGGTGACAAGGGTTGGCCTGATCACCTCTGGAAAGCCACACACTTCTACACGTGAACACATGAAGGACTCACACCTCTAAAATGAACACAGAAAGGATTCATTCAAGCTGGAGCAGTCCCCCCCACCCCTCGTGTCCTTCTCACACGCAGAATGCAGTCCCCCCTCCCCAGAGCCTCAGCGTGTTGACTGGATCCAGCCTAACATAGAAGTTAAAGTCGAGTCTCAAGTCAGACACAGGGGACTCAGCACCATTCCTCCAGTAGGCAGAATTCTCTTTGGTTGGCAGTGTGACATTGAACCAGTCACCTCTGTGGTGCAGAGTGGGAGCTGTCCCACCATTCTGAGAGGGAGGAGTAAGAAGAGAGGAAGGAGGACCAGTCTCAAAGGACCCAAGTCCACCCTCTGTCACCCTGTCTGAGAGGGAGGCTCAGAGCAGTCTCACCACAGGCTCTGACGCCGAGCATGAGCCCAAGCATGTTGGGATCTGCAGGCCCCACAGATCTGGGGTCTAAGGGATGGACGGCCCCACACTGCTGCTGAGACTTCAGGGTTCAAGTCGTGCATTGCCTTGGGGAGGGGCC